>OENM01000671.1:0-41409 GCA_900239745.1 Rotaria magnacalcarata
TTATGGAACAATGGGGAAGTTTAATGCAAAAAGTATTTAATCGAACAAATAAATATCGTTTAAATGATCTAACTATCAATTATCTTGGTTATTATACAGATAATGGAGCTTATTATTATTATAATACAGAACCTCAAATGAATTATGAACAAACAATAATTAAAATAAAAGAAAATCTTACAATTCCAATTCATTATCTTCAATTAGATTCTTGGTGGTATTATAAAGGTTTAGGTGATGGCGTTAAACAATGGATTGCTCGTCCAGATATATTTCCAAGTGGACTTGAAGGATTAAATGAAAAATTNTGCACATAATCGTTATTGGTCATCGGACACAATTTATCTGAATAAATATAATTTTGTAATTGATTATTTTAACTTAAAAAGTCTTCCATTGAGCAATGATTCATTTTGGATTGATTTATTTAATAATTCAACAAAAGATTTTAATCTAATATTATATGAACAAGATTGGATGAATCATCAGACAATTGATTTTATTCCATTATGTCAATCAATTGATTTAGGTAGACAATGGCTAATATCAATGGGTTATGCAGCCAATCTTTTTAATATTAATATACAATATTCAATGAATCTACCACGACATGCACTTCAAGCGTTAGAAATCGATCGTGTTACACAGGCAAGAGTATCGGATGATTATTATATCCATATTAATAGACAAATTCCTCAATGGAATATAGGTGTATCATCAATGTTAGCGAATGCAATTGGAATAGCTCCATTTAAGGATGTTTTTTGGTCAAATCAATATCAACCTGGTGCTCCATATAAAACAACAGCTCACGAAGTTTTACCTGATAGAGAAATTTTAATTTCAACACTTTCAACTGGACCAGTTGCCTTTGGCAATGGAATTAATTATGGTGATAAAGAACGTATTATGAGATGTTGCCGTCAAGATGGCCTTATTTTAAAACCTACGAAACCCTTAACAATGATTGATTTAGCTATTTCAGATTGGGCTCTTCATCACGGAGTCATACAAGGAGAACTTTATTCAACGAAAACAATTATAAATAATGAAATATTTTCTTTTATATTTGCTTCCTCAATGAAACGTAACTATTCAATCGTTCCTTCAATGATTCGTTCATCAAATGGAATTCTTTGGTCATTTGACAATCCGTATAAAATAAATTATTTCGATGAAAATCATTCACTTGAAATATCAAATAAAATATGTAATTTAACCTCATTTTGTCTGTGGTATTCTTCACCTATTTGGTCTTTCAATGATTCTGTATCATCAAAATATTCTTTCATGGGTGAAATTAATAAATGGACATTTATTAGTCAACAACGATTTCCTTCTTTATACACAAATGTTGATAATACACAAATGACAATTGTTGTTCAAGGCGTAGCCAATGAAATAGTCGAAGTTTTAGTATATCATTCAAAATTTCAATCCATTATTCATGTTAATTGCCATTTTTATATTGATCATTTAATAGCTCAGCTAATTATTAATTCTACAAATGTTATTTGTTTATAAAATTTAAAAAAAATCAGTTTCAGTTAGGAAATTTGATTAATTTCTATTTTACAAGTATAAATTAACACCGGTAGTCTTATAAGTCTATTTTAGAGTATCTGATCAATTATTAATGTCGAGTTTAAATCAGGTATATTTTTTCTAATCTTACTTAAACTCTGTATCAGCACTTTTTTAAAATTCCATCAACAATTATTCTGATTGAATATATTTCGATTGAGAATTTTTTTTTAAAACTTGTTTTTTTCAATTCATCTTATTTGCCTTTAGCAAACTATTGAAAAAAACTGAAAGAAAACAAATAATTCTTTCTTCTTTACTAAAGAATGAAATAATATATAAAATCATCTCGTTGATTGTCTTTGAAATCGATGTTGATGAAAAAGAAATTAATACACCGAATAAGATGTTTAGATGTTCGAGTCGATTAGTCGTAAGAACGTATACATCTTTATTTCTAATGCAAACTTAAGACATTTCACTTAATTATATTAATAATTATCTAATAAATTCTTTTAACGAAAAATATAAAACAAAAAAACAAACTTCCAATAACCGTTCAATAAACTAGAAAGAATTAAATCGATCAGATTTGCTGAATATGGAAGGGTTGTTAAAAGATCGTTTCGGATAGCTTATACATTATTTTATGTATTTATATTGTATTGATTAACTGGCAAAAATAACATGACCATATTATGATCATATGGTACAATGATTTACATTAATTGATGAAATTAAACAAGTCATATATAGAAATACAAGAAAAACAATATGCTAAGTTAAACAGCATCAACTAGAGCGATAGAATTTTGATTCTGCTTGTACTCATAGTTGCTCTTGCGAACACGCCAATGGTTAAATTTGTCAAGATAAGATTTGATGGTAAATAAAACAGATCTCATTTTAGATTGTTTATTTGTCGAATCAGAAGAGCTGTTGCTTTTGAACAAGATCGACTATTAAACAAATAAAATAGAAAACTGATTATGATCAAGATTTAATATTTATATTCTTAAATAGTAGAAATTCCTTTTATTCGACTATAAAGAATCAAAAACGTATTCGCCATAGTTTTATTTTCAGACATCTAAGAAACAATTTTAGTTGACCTCTCTTGTCGCATGTTTAGAACAATACACGATACCTTTTATTAGCCATGATATTTAAAACAAGATATGAACGACTTATTCGACTTGAAAAACATCGAATTTTGTCTCAAAAATATTTCTAGTCTAAGTGAAAATTTCTTAACAAATTATTATTCATGCATATATTTATAACTAATTAATTGTTCTTATAGTTTTGTAAATAATTTTTCTGCAATGATGTTTCTCCTAACTCCATTCAAGTTCTTTTTTTCAAATTCCAATAGAACACATGCAAAAATTTAAGATTTTTCATTGTTGAAAATTCTTCTAAAAAATCTTATTTCATTTTGTTACACTCTGCAAAAGAAGAAAGAAAGAGAGAGAGAGAGAGAGACAACAACGGATCTGAGAACAATAGGATATCATCTTTCCTACCAATTAATGTAGAAAACAAATCTTTTCATTTTGTACAGAATTTTGATTTTGTTTCGAAATCTACTCACCAAAACATCCATAAAGTACTCGGCGGCATGAATAATTAGCAATGAAATTATAATTAATGCAACGACAAGTATCATACAACCACATATTCGCATTGAACCATTTGTTATCATCTAAAAATCATTAAGATAAAATATTCTAAGTGATAAACATCGTTTACATACAATGAAAATTATGACGTATTTCAAAATCAGGACCACGAGCACGAAGTACATAACCAAAAATGGAATTACAATTAATGGATGAAAACGAGTCCATGGCGAATACCGTTGACGATTTTGTTCGGAAGGTTCCGATGGCGAATTAATTAAAGTCTCTTCGGTATTCATCGTAACCAATGATAAAAATTAAGTTTTTTCTCGACGACAGCTCTATACACATTAATATATCTTAAACAATACGATTCGTTTGTTTTCAAAATATTATAGAATAAAATAAATTTTTTTAATGTTTGAAATCTTATTTTCAATTGAAAATTTTAATCAGATCAATAATGAAGAGACTGTTATCAAATAAAAAGTAGCACCCTTTTGTTTTACATAAATAAAAGAAGCGTTGAATTTTCTTTTTCCGATCTAGAACATTATCAAACTCGTGCAAATATTGGCAATTTTTATGGAAAAGATTACTAAATAACAAAATACCGTTTCAAATTCAAACCAGTGAAAAAGTTTCATAAAAAAACGGTAGATAATACTTTCCAAAAAACGGAAAATTTCGAATTAAACAAGTGAATATATATATCATGCTTGTCCTTTAATATTCAATTATGTTATAGAATTGATTTAATGTCGTCTACTTTTAATATACGATTTAAAACAAAAACTTGTGTGTCTTTCGATCAAATTTTGGAAACCTTTTATTCAGCGTTCGAAAGCAAAAGGCTCAATAACGTATTCCAAAAATACAAAAGACTTTTTAAAGAAAATAAAACGTTTCAGAAGCTATGGAATGGACTCTACATTGTTGTCAATCAGAATGCGTTGTCTTCGATTTTTGTATGAACATTTTTCACTGGATGATCTGATTGTATAACTTTCAAGATAGGCTTCAGAAAAAATTGTTTCGCTGAAAATAATTCACCTTAATAGATTTTTATAAGTTATGATGTTTCTACCAGAAGAATATAATCAAATTTAAATAAAAAAATTCCCTGATTAATTCGAAGACGTACCACAACAAGTAAATGAATATGATGCATTTTTATATCTGAAAAAGAATATCATCAAGATTGTATGTTATGATTTACTAGTTATATATCATATGTATCAAATTAAAAAAAGAAAGGCAAGATATATCTGACCATCAGAAAAAAACTGTTGACTCATGAAATAAAAGGAAATATAAATCTGCTCATATGATGGAAGCGAGTGAAGTTATATATCTGACAAAAAAATTATATTAATTATGTGTTCATAATTGGCCTATAAGAGTAATAATCATTAAACGCTACTTTCAATGATACTGTTCGGTTCAAGTGACGAAATTAAATAATCGGTCGATTGAGGAACAGAATGAACAAGAGTGCCAGTAGTGGATGTTGGAAAATGTGTAACTAGCAAACTTGTTTGTTCAACATGTAAAGCTAATAATGGATCCTGATCTCGACTATTGGTGTCGTGAGTGATTGTACCTGTTGCACCAAGATTTATTTTCACGAATGTATAGCAAAGCATGTCAAAAAAAGAGAAGAACCATAGAACACAAAATGCAACCTAAAAAGAAATAGGAATAAATAAAAGATGGGAATAACTGAAGTCCTCAGAGCGGTTCTTTCATTAAATCATGTAGACAGGTGGAATAAGATAATTTTATTTCGATTAAGACTTTCATTTTAACTTTACAGTGTGACAATATTTTTTGCAACATTTTCTATTTTATCTCGGTTTTGGAACCTAATAAAAAGACTGATGTTTTTTTTTGAAAAGATGTAAAATTTAAATGCATGATCATAATTGCTAAAACTAAATCTTTCTAGGTATTTTCAATATTTTAATCACCGACAAAATCTGAATATCTATGGCGAATTATATTTTTTATCATGAAACAAAAGCTATTCAGAATCTATGAATTTCAAGTATGAAAAAATAAGGATATTGCATTTCATGGTACATTAAATGAGAAAACCAAACTACTCAACGCATGGCACAAAACTTTTGCCCAATCAGAGATGATCACAGAAAATGACGGTCCTGATGTTCTGTCGTTCGCCAGGATGGGGTAAGCCAAGAGGATACGAAAGGGTAGGACAGAGAAAGTTATCCTATGCTCACCTCTAATAAAAATATAACTCTCGGGACTGGATCGATCATCCAAAGAACAAGTGCCAATCTAAATTCTGAACAGCTGGATAATATTTTATGAAATCAGCCATCGTAAAAGAGTAAGCTATTTCTATAAAAATGTTTAATTTTTTTGTTTTGTATGTGTCAAACAAAGTTTACGTTTAGACAAATTGAAAAAGTCTTGTCAAGATTAAAAAAGATAAAAAAGCAAAAAGATGAGACTAAAGAACTCTCTCATATATCAATATTAAGTTCTGTTCAGCTTTAATTCAGGGCCAGTTAAATTTAGGCAGTTGGAGAGTTCCGCACTGTTTTCTATTTAACTTTAATTTGTCTAAATAAGCTTCGATCAAAAAATCAAGGCACTCAGATTATTATTTTTGATTATTATTTTTTATCTTTGTGTAATTATCGTAAAATTTTAGCTGGTTCATAGATAAGATGTTAAGTTTTATTAGCTTACTTTCCCAGGTGGAAGAAAACGGCACGTATACGACCGTAAAACACATAAATATCGCCCGTAAACCAGGTTCATGATTTACGACCGTATTTCAATGGAAATACGGTCGATATACGATACGAATACGCCAAAAATACGGTCGTAAATCATGGACTTGGCTTACGATGGAATACGGTACTTACACGGTTGTTTACGGTGATGTTACTGAGGTCTGTAACCTTCCTCCTGGGGTTCCAATCGAAAAACAAAAATGACGAACATTTTAGCCTATGTCGTGTCTGTACTAAACTATTAGCTACTGACTCTCGAGTAGGGATGGAGTTTTGACTTTAAAGTAAAGTTAAAGTGCCATTCTCACTGTCGCTGTTTAATACTGTAAATATTCAAAGACGTACTTCTGTTCATGAAAATACTTTGCTAAATCATTTTTTGATGTCGTCACAGAAGAAGTCACTGATGCTTACATACAGCATCAACAAATGGAAATACTCGATCAAATTAAAAAGCAGGTATCTGATATATTTTACTATAGAGGAAAGTTTAGGTTTATTTTAAAATAAAAGAGCATTATTTCTTAGTTTAGCGTCTAATTAAAAACACTTCCGCGTAAGTTTAACTTTGTCTGTGATAGATATTTCCTTTTTTCCTGGTTTCACTTTCGTTAGCAAATCTTTTTTTCATTTGTCTGTTTTCATTAACAGTATTCACTATACGTCAAGAAAGTTATCATAAATCACATACATTCATGATGTTTTTCATTTATTTTTCGTCAACAATGTGCCACTAACATAATAAATCAAAATTTTTCTACAATTTTTTGCATGTATAATATTATTCACTATTGGAAACTTTAGATGTTGTATTTGCAAATAATGCGAAATAAATTAACTAGAAGATAAGTAATACACTAATATGTAATTTGGTGGTCGAAAATCAAAATAAGAATTTTTACTGCCCTCTCATATGCTGTTCTGCCATGCCCTACAAGGCAGGACAGAAACAGTTGTCCTATGTTCATATCTACCTTTTACTCTTAATATATAATCAGTAATTAGTGCATGTTTTTCTTTAAGGTATCATTCTTATCTTTAACTGAAATGAATATTTCATTAGATTTTTTTGATTTTCATATCGATTATTTCATCTGTTCTTTTCGTTTTCTTTTGCAATTTGAGATTAAATCTCATTGAAATGCGTCAATTTTATTTGTGTGTATGACAAGACCCCCAATTGTTGGAAGGTATATTTCAAGTGCACGAATAGATGAGTTCTTTTTTTAATGTGCAGCGCACAGACGAATTGGCACACACGGCTTGCACTTAAGGTTTCTATAGATAATATTCCTGCTATCCTTTCAAGTTCTGTAATCAATAATGAAAGAACTGTATTTAATGCAAGCTAATTTAAAAGTTATCGACCCATCAGATTTTTCCTCGTGGAAAATAGCACGATAGCATGTACATTCACCTTAAGTGACTTATTCAGGTGTTGAAAACAGATACGATGATTTTGTTGTGCAATCCTCATAGCGTGTGAAATGATGAACTTCATAAAGAAATCACTTTTTTTTAACGAACGAAAAACAATGAAGTTAATAAAAGACACAAAAATTCTATTGTTACTACTAGAACACTAACTAAAATATGATTTCATTAATACTTACAGTTTCAGTGATCATCGTCCATTTTTTATTTTATAATCGATCATAACAATGAATTGAAATAATATCATTGCCTTATTGATTACCATTATTAAAACACGTAAACAAATTTCCTATCATGCAAAGTTAAATAAATAATTTATTTATTCCTGAAATATTTTTTGTCGAAAGGAAATAAAACGTAAGAGAAAAATCAATATTTTTCAATGTCTTCCTTATCTATTTAATAGGTAGATGCTGTATTTGTACTATCATACATTAAATAAGTCGTAATACTGCGAAAAAGCAATGCAGCCATTTTTGGGTTCAACAGTTTGGTAAAAAGCGCAGGATGGTATCTCATAAATTTTCATGTATCTTTAATAGTTTGCTATTTACTTGGCACATCTTTTTTTCATCTATTATTTTGTCCGATTAAACTAAAATCTACAAGCAACAAATTTAAAGACATTTTTCTCACTATTTTAGACCGCTTCCCAAGACAGTTATTTGAAAAACCGATTATGTGTGACTAATCGACTGGATTTATCATTTTCTAAACTCTAATGTAACCAAACAATAGGTGGAAAATAAAAACATAAAGTAGAAAGCGAACTTCTACTAGAATTGCACGAGAATGCATGAGATAGGAATGCACCAATTCTAATTCTGACCAATTCCAATTCTTAGAATTGGTCGGAATTGATTTGAACTTGAATTGGTGCACCCGTAGTATAAATTTGTATGTTTTTACAATAAACCATGGTAGTCAAAAATTAATTTAACTATGATTACCTAGACTATCGAATACAAATTAGTCATCTGTCTATCATATGCATACAGCAGCAACTGAAGAAAAATTAATATTCTTCTACTTTTGCTCCATCGTACATATGTAAAAAAGAGTTCAGCATGCTCATGTTTACCGATGACGAGTATAGTTTGATATTCAGTTCATTTTTAAGTTTCATTTTTTTAAATAAATATAACTTATAAGATTTGTAAGTTATGATCGTGATTGAATATAATAAGAACACGAGAATGTATATCATCATTAAAAAATGTATCACCCAATAAAAATAAAGATCTTTCACATGCGATGTATCACAACGATAAATATCGAAACATATTAAAAACGCCGTGACTATCTTGAAAAAACGAAGAAAAAAATAGATCATTAAAATCCCTTGAATTGTGAGAAAAATGACTTGCCGAAGGTAAAATATATGACCAAATATATTGTACTGCCACACCTAGAATGCTGGTTATTTCATTGTTTTCTGTGTTAGCTTCCGTTTGCATTTTTATTATCTAAAGACAGGTAGAAAAACATGAGGCATGTTTGAACCAATATATCTTTAATATGCAGTTTGAAATATGACTAGAAAGAGCGTAAAATATGCTATAGTTTTATTCATAAGCTTTGTCGAAACACGAAACTGCCATATTTCATATTTCATATTTCAGAGCAGCGTTTTTAACAGAAATCTAAAACACAGTACATTTAGGTACTTTGCTTCTATTGGCAAAGTGTTAGGTGGTACTTTGTGATGAACAATAAAGTACCAAAAGTGCCAACAGGAAGAAACTTAAGAAAAACAAAGAAAAAAATATATGCTATTGACCATTTTTAATTAATAAAATGTTTCTGTGCAAAAAAAACAATATACAAAAGGCTTGTAGATAAAAGATAAAATACACATATTCATCTGACTAGCTTAAATAAACATTTTTCTGAATTAACCTTTAGTATTGTGTATACAAAAAAGAACAAATAAAGTACAATTTACTATTGTTTTTCTTCTGCTTGCTAGCCATTGGCTAACAAATAAACAAAGTACTTTTTTATTTTACAGAGTACCATCAGGGTATTTTGTTTTTCCGAGCAAAGTGCAAAACACGGTACTTTTTCAAAATCGTAAGTACCACGGGTACTTTGCTTTTGCTTGTGGTACTTAATATTAAAAACACTGATGTAGTCTAACAAGAAAAAAACGAAACAAATTCATCTAATTCGTTGTCAATATCCGTGAATCAAATGTTTGACTAGGCAATTATTATATTATTTTAGAAATCATTGCTGTAAATCAGAGATGGGAAACTCCGGAGTTAACTCCTCTAGCAACGAAGCACGTAGCGTACAACTCCGTAGCAACCGTCGGAGTTAGGGGTTGCCGAAGTATCACTCTTCCATGTACAGTTCTAAAACTCCATTTATTTTCTCAGATATCTTATTTAACTCCGGCGGAGTTGACCAAAAAAAGCCGGAGTTGCCCATCTCTGCTGTAAATTATCATAAATCATTAATAGAAAAAAATTCTGTCAATGCAATTATTTCTTAAAAACAAAATTTAAAGTGAACTTCAGATTTTACAGCTCGAAATTCAAAACTAGCTTTATTGAATCGAAATATTTTCACATATTTATTGAAAGAGGTCGCTAACAAATCGCCTGAGTTTTTCGTGAAGCATATAATGTCACAAAATCTGCCGCACTAAATGTCTTCTTCATTCGTTCGGTAGTTTTAATGAATAAAAACAGCAGAAGTCGATATTCTAACAGAATGCTCTAATCAGTAAGAATAAATGTCCGAATACACTTTGATTTGTTTTAAAATCCATTAAAAAATTATTTATTGAGTATATTTTTAAGTCTGTTGGAAGTTAAAACAGATAATTGATTTAATATTTCAGTGGAAAATTATACAACCAAATTAGATGCCTCTTATTGTGATAGAAATCAGTAAAGGTTACATTAAAATAAGTGAACGTTCGGACAAACGAAAAACAAACAATCATTGTTGTTGTGTTGGTTGTTGATGACTAGCAATAATTGCTGCATGTTCTCTTTTAAGAAGTTCTATTAATTGAGCTTGTTCAGGTCTACGAATTCCTTTCATATCAAGTACTTTTTGAAAAGTGCCTATATCTCCATCATTATTCATTAATTGTAAATAATTTTTAACAAATTTCCTAGCGGAATCATTCGGTGTAAGAACAACTTTTAAGATCATTTCAGCACGTGTCATATTTTTTAGAACAATTTTTGTAAAACTAAAGAAATAAAAGTATATATATATATTAAAAAAGAACGAAATAATAGGCTCACTTTTGCGGTGGTTTTCTTGAAACAGTTAAATTAATAGAAGGTAAATCAAGAAGAACGGTTTTCAATGAATGGGTATCGAGTAAAAGTTGTTCAGCACCAATCATATTTGGTTTGCAACGATGTAAATGATTGATAAACTTTTTAATAAATGAACTTGAAGAAATTATTTCATGAGAAATATATTTAAAATATATATTCAAATATAACTCACTCGACAAATGTTGTACAAAATTGTATAAAATATTTTCTTGATGATCCCAAATGGTTACGTATAACAGGTACAATTCTTTTTAAATGATTAACAATTGATGTTACATATAGCGATTGATCGCCAACAGTTTCAATGGTTTGCCATGATAACTATATAAATATATATATATATATATATACGTGATTCAATTTACATCTACTATATGAGAACGGTTTTCGAAGATGAGAAGATCTAAGTTTCTCACATGAATAATTGATGAATGTTATGTAAAGATTAGTACAATGAACTTCTAGCTGGAATGGGAGCAATCTTTGATGCTGTGTTCATATCTGCTATTATCAAACAGATTATCGTGCTTTCTGCCTTTATACTCTGCTTTAATATTGAATACTAACAGTTTCGATTTGTATTCACATCTTATGATCATCATCTCTACAGAATAAGATACACATGAATATCTATTATATTTTTCGGAAAATTTAGTTTGCTGAGAGAGAAAAATCTGCCATCGAGTTATCTATTATGAAACTAACCCTAGTCATTGCTGTCAAGGCTGGTTCACAAGCATTCTCAAGATCTTGAATAAGTATTTGTATCGATTCAGCAATAATTCTATTATGAAAATAAATTTATATTTATGAAAGTTTTGAAGAGTAAACTTACGCTTTATAAATATTTCTTTCTGACTCAAATGAAATTTTATCAACTAACGACTTTGCTATTTTTTCTTTCATTTTATCTTCTAATTGTTGTATTGTTTCAACACAATATTCAGCTGTACATAAAACACTACATGATCGACATATTTCTGGTTCATTTAATTTAGCTATTGTTTCGCCTTCCTTTAACATCGATGGAATGTTTGGCAAATTTTGTATAAATATTGTTGCTGTACCAACTAAAGATGTTGCTGCTGTATTTGTTCTATTTAACAAAAAAAGAAGAAATCAATAAACTTTCGGGCAAAATAAAAACTTTTACTTCGGTAAATTAGCTGTTAATACACGACTAGCATATTCTCGAAGGTATTTTTGAAATGTTTGAACAAGCAGTAGTAGTGGCTGTCCAGTACTTAATTTTGAACATTGCACAAGACAATTACGAAAGTAAACAAATAAATCGGCACTTGTTGGTAAAACATTACTCGTATCTTCACCACCTTCAAATACAGGATATCCATCTTTTTTAAGTTCATCAACAAATTTTTGAATTTGATCACCCAAACTCCTATGAAAACAATGGTAATATTTAGTTGAGAGAAAAATAAATTGTCATGGGTAATCTTTTTATTTACCGATCTAATTCTGCTATGTAAATATCTAAATGATCTTCGAAACATTGCGATATAATACCTTGAAATGGAGATGATTTTGGTCGAAGATTTGTGGTCAAATTCAAATCCTCAGTTCCATTGGTGGATGCTATTTTAACTATAAAATAGAATA
Organism: Rotaria magnacalcarata; assembly: GCA_900239745.1. Taxonomy (NCBI): domain Eukaryota; kingdom Metazoa; phylum Rotifera; class Eurotatoria; order Philodinida; family Philodinidae; genus Rotaria; species Rotaria magnacalcarata. The sequence goes on from OENM01000671.1 coordinate 12,265, forward strand.
ACTATTTATTACGTATATTCTATAGCTAAAACAAATATCGTATCAAGTTTATTTTTGTATCAGATTCTTCATAACATGAAAATCAGATACTTAACTTCTACACATATATCAATAAATGAATAAAACTAATCTGTCAGCAGCTGTAAAAATATGATTTTATGTTGCGCTGAAAATCTTATGAAAGATCTAGATTTACACAACTATTTTTCAAATCACAAATAAATTTTATTTCCTATTAATATTATAAAACATTTGCATAAAATATCCAGCAGATTTCTATCATTACTTCAAACATCAATATAATGCTTATCCTAGTTTTATTAGCATATTCATGCATGTGCAATTTATTCTAAGGATTCCAAAAACGAATGTTCATGTCAAACGTCATGCTGCTATTACAATACACAATAATCAAAATAAATTTCTAGTATAGCATACAAAATTGTGTTAAAATAAAAAATCTGAACAACACTCTTCATAATCAAGAAATCATCGACAGTGACAAATGTTAAATATTCTTCTCAAGTGGACATACTTAAATGAAAGCTTACCATTAAGATAGCTAGTTATTGGATTGTTTGGATCAAGTGTATTTCCCAGAAAACGTTTTTCCACAATTGTTTCAAATCCGACAGTTTTTTCAATAGCAAATCGTAATAATTTAACATCAATTTCATTTTTACGCTTAAGCATTATATTTCCTAATTCTCGTCTAAAATATTTATAAAGAAAAAAACGACAATTATTAGTCGTACTTCAAAAACAAAACATAATGATAAATGATGTTAACCTTGTTATTTTACAGAATTCAACTGTTAAACGTTCAGCCATTTCCCAATGACCAGGAAATAGTTTGGAATACTTGTCATCATATTCTACTAGTGCACGTTTTAACCAAGCATATCGGCGATCAATTTTATCTAACCATGCTAGCTAAATATTTGCAAAAATAATTTCAACTCAAAAAGTGAACTGTATGTTTATTTTTATAGTACTTCCTGAGATTCTTGATATAATATTGTATATTCAGATAGATGTGTTTTTAAAAACCAATTTATTACTTCTAATCTAAAAAGAGAAAAGAAAAGAAAAGAAAGTTAATGTTAACGAATAAAGATTTGAATACTCAACCTTAATTTAGGATCAATAACATCAATTATTTTACATACATCAGGAAAATGTTGATTTGGAGTAAAATTCTAAGAATACAGTAACCATATTTAAATCAATAGAAAAACAAATTTCAATAACTAACCTTTGCATTTGGCCCATTAAATGCATCTTCACATTCTTTACGGACTTGTACAATTATCTGAGCAGTTAATTCTTTGACACTAAGTAAAAGAAACAAGACTGTCAGAAAAGTCCCTGTGCAATTTAAAAAAAATGAAACATGACATAGTAACTATAACTAAGTACAGGGAAATTTCTTATATTATCAAGCGACATTATTCATATCTAACAACAAGGATCTAGATTTCTACTTTCATTCTTAAAGATTTTATTTTGATCATGTTTCACAAGAAAACTAAATTGAGCGTGTAAAGTAAAGAAACCCATCGATTTACTTAGTTGATAGTTCTTGAAGTTGTGGAATACTTATGTATGGTTGAAAATGTTCTAACACACTGATAACAGGATGAAGTGAATATGCTATATCGCCATAAGACTTTTTTTTAATTGCAGCTCTAGAACAATTCATAAGTATAAAAAAAAACATTTCTAAAAAGACGAAAGCCTGTATTTACTCTATTTTATCAATTCCTTCAATTAGCATTTGTAAATGATTGAGTGTTGTTATCGAAGTTGTAAGATTTTTTTTTGCTACATCAAGTTGTTTTATATCTCTTGTTATCTCTTTAACCTAAACATACGAAGATACATTAGATTAAACAGAAATCTATTCAAGAATAAATTTTACCATTTCTTCTGATTTATCAGCTTTATCTTTAATTTCCCGCATTTGTTGAAATAATAATAATATTGAATTTTGTGCTTCTTCTAATGCTTTATGTTCATCTATTTCTGTATCAGAATGGCCACGTATTGTAAGACGAATATCAGTATCCAATGAACGAATCTTTGACTTGACACCTCCAATAACTTCATCTATACTTGCTAGAGATTGTTCGGTTGGAAATAATTGATTAATATAATCAACTGAATTAAAGTCGGCTCGGTCTATCTCATCTGTACTTGGCAATATCTATATACAAAAACAAACATGAATTATCGAACTGAGAGGAATGGATTTTATTCTGTGCCTATTAGATCCATTGATTTTTCACATGCCAAACATGATGTTTAATTGAAAATAGAAGATAAGGTTTTAATTTTATTATACATAACAATACTCAGAGAATTCATAGGCATATATGTTAAAGTTCGAACTGTATGAAATCTACTTTTGTTTTTTTTCCATTTGTAATAAATTTTCAAAAACATTTTTCATAAGAGCTATGATCTTTACTTCACACAAACAAAGAAATACAACAGTAAAACAATGATTTCTCACTTGATCAATAAGTTTTTGTACATCATCTGGTAGTACGAGTGTATCGTATCGATCATCGTCAGCATCAAATACATCATCATCTACATCTGCCCCACTAGTATTAGCCATCTGAAAATGACGACAATTATAATCTGGTTTTCTTTATATTTATATGCAAAAAAAGGAAAAATATATTTTACTCTAAGAAATATACCGGTACTTTTAATATTTACAAGACAAAAAAAAATAAAATCGAATACGCAAATATCTATACATGAGAAGCACTAAAAAATAGAATCTAATACGTTAGTCTCTTGGTTTGTTTTTAGTACAATAATACGAAATGAGAATAATGGAGAAAAAAAACGTTAAATCAGTTTTAAATGTTCTTGTATTTTTGATGATTCAGAATTGAAAAAAAAGATTTTGCCAACGAAGTTCTCATTGAAAACAATTGGCCACCGGAATAGAATATCCTGAATGACAAACATATTTTGTATTTGATGAATGTGATTTTGTAGTTGGTGTTTGATGACGCATGCGCTCACGATCGTAACCACGTTGAAATGTCCAACGCCATGGACGTCGTTCCGTTTTTTGTTCTTGTTCATCATTACTCATCCGAGCTTCTTCACGTTGCTGTGCACGTGAACCGAGCCATGCAGCATAAGTTGTCTGTGCTTTACGTAGTGACGAAGAAAAATGTTCCATACCACGACGTAAACTCATTTGAATTTGTTCAGCTGCTGGTGAACGAGAAAAATCGGAAAGCTTTTGTTTACTTTGTTCAACAAATTCGTGTCGCTGATCGACAAGATCACTAAGTGACGAACTTAAAGTTTGAAAGAAATCAGACAAATTAGTTGATGTATTTTCTGCTATTGCACTAGTCTGTTTGATGAAATTACTAAGTAATACATCCAATGATGACACCGATGATTTCGTGCACTTAATTTATTTAAAAAAAGAAGCTTTTAGATTATTGCTACAAGTATGTACTTGTTACTTTTACTTACACTATCCCCTTCAGAGCAGGATTCGTTCTCTGTTGAACTGTCTTTTTCATTTATTTGCATGCGATGTTCTAGTGTTATGAGTTTCTTTTGTAACCGTTCATTTTTATCCGATAACTATAAATACAATTATGATTAAACAAAAAGCTGACGTTTTTTCTTGTTTTTTTTACTTGATCAATAGTATTTGTTAAATTGTATCGTGTAAAATTTATTATGTGTTGTAGCTCTTTGATTTGTAAAACCATACCATATTTTTCATGATTATATTCAATCTTTTTCTGCTTAATTAATGTTTGAAGCTTTTCATCGAACTAAAAGATAAATAAAAAATAAAAAGCAAAAAAATATGAAGATCTTTGTGTAATATTTTCTGTTATGACTTGTTTTGTTAATTTTTGTTCGATATCTTCTATTGAAACAATTTGTATTTCATCCAAACGTCGATTAGTTTCGTCCAATTCTTCATGCAGTTTATTAATCATTAATCGTTCTATATAAAACAAAACGAATTTGTTATATTTAATTAAATATTTAATCCTACGCGATGAAATCACTCGAACAAGAATTAATTGTAAAACAAAAACGAGAATAAAAAATCCATAGACAACGAATACACTATTTCTTCTTGGACGATAGTAATGCATTGTTAACGGCACCAGTTGATTTTCACTAATTAATGAAGCTTGTTGTTCAGCTATTGCTATAGAGAACAATATTCGATTCATCTTTTGTCTAGAATTCAAAAACTACAAACCTGTTTGTTGAACATAAGCACTGGTAGATTGCCTAAAACTAGCAGATGTTTTAACTGAATTCATAAAAATATAAGCTTACTGAAGATTATTTGGTACTAGTGCTGCGTCATGACTAAACGCAAATGAAGACAGAAAGAAATCTAAGTCATCTAACTTCTACAATACCTTAAATCATATCCACCATTAAAGAAATCATATTCATTGATTACTGGTGTTGTTTCACTTTCATCACTGTGCATAGTCAATGTTTCAGATGACGAAATTTCTTCTTTAATTTCACCGGTTAAGGATAAATCATGATCATCATTATAAGTATTATCATCATACTGACTATTTAACACCGGATCTTCGATCAATAAATGTTGCTCTTGCTCCTCAATATGATTATCATTTTGCATACGCTCATGTCTATGTATAAATGAGTAGATTTAAATAAGTGTCTAATTCAAAATATTCACTCAATCGATGAAAGCGATGATAAAGAACCACTTCGGTCAGATTTTGATGAGCTGCTACTACTACTACCACTCGATGAAGAACTTGATTGAACGAAATCAATAAGATTGACAGCTCCATCAAGAGTCTACAATACAAATGACACATATATCTAATCTATAGGAACTTTAAAAATGTTTTACAGTAGTTTCTGGTGGTGTTTCCTTTAAAAAAATCCAATCACCATCTTGAGAATTGAATTCGTCTTCATTTGATGCATACATATTGAATATTTCTTTTATTGAGAAATAGTAATACTTGATATGTATAGGTCTCGTTTTATATATATGCGTAAACTCGTGCTTCCATAGAATATTCAATGGAATCAAGTGACTTTAGAGGAAAAGTGATCAAATATGATTGGCTAATTTCTTATTTCGTTATTTGTTGTTAACTCTGTTGTGATATATACAAGTGGAAACCCGTATTCGCATTAGTAAAAAGGGACTTCTTTGACGTGGCAACAAGTTTGCCATCGATGATTACCTGCTGAGTTGGACTTACTGATATTGGATGTTTGCCAATGACGAAATATTATCATGTGCATCATCCTTGTTCTAAATGATATCAACATGTAATCAGTGAACAAAAAAGAACCATCAATAATATTTTTAACTCTATTATTTAGATATAAAATGAAATTATATGTCGTAGTAAAATAATAGTTTATAAAAATAAAGTGTTTTTGATCCGCATTAGACAATGAATCGAATAACAAGTCATGTGAAAAAAAAATGATCAATTATTTGAATTACATTAACTGATGTGAATTACATAATATAGTGTCTTATTCATTAATGTACTATGAAAACCCTGCATACTATAGGATTACGAATATTTACGGCTAAGCAGTCATTTATAAAAGTGTGATAGGATATAGTTTACCTGTAAACGTATTCATAAAGTTAAACTCATAAGCTTGTATGAACACTTAATGTGAAGGATTATTTAGTATGAATAAACAAAATGTTGTGATAGAAGTGAGTTTTTGAAATTATTTATATTTGATTTCAATTAATCTTAGTATTATTAGCATCGCATTATTGTCCATCATAATATAGTCACTCTGATAAAATTGAAATTATATAAATTTTGTTACTATATTTCATGAGTTTATTTAGATAAAAACTGAAACAAAATACAAACATATGTGCAATAAATCTGCTCTTTTGTAAGATTCTTTTATCTTCAAGCATTTCATTCGTAATTATAATAATGATTTCATACTTTTCTCACAATACTCATTCATTTTACATTTTTTTAGCAATTTTTAAATCTAGAAAAGAAATACTAATCAACTTCTGACATAGACGTAATTATTAAACTAGAGGAGAACTTTCACTGATTATGTAGTATAAACCAAATGTATAGTTATCTAACAAGCTTCTCGAAGTCATTGTCAGGATTGCACGAAGATCATTAGGATAGTTAGTTGTCTAACTTCGATTTCTATGTCATAATGAAAACAAATCAAGAAAAGATACAAAAAAAAACTCCGCAAAGAACTATTCTAATTTGTTTTCGTTTTGTGAAGAAAAATCAATTTTGTACTCTAGATTACATCATTATTATCGTAATATTGATGAATATACTATTTTCTTTGTTTAAAAATCGCGTTCATTTCACTTTTATACTTTTTTAAATATAAATGTATCATTACGAAGATAAGACGATAAAGAACTATTTTCTACAAGCACGAAATAATTTAAGTGTAACATTTTTAGATTTTGACAAAAATCATACTTTAGTATGGCACGTTTAGCTGGTAAAGTAGCATGTGTCACTGCGTCCACTGATGGGTAAGATAAGTTAAAATTAAAACAAAAAGTAAAAATTCTACTTTTTTAACGTAAAGAATCGGTTTTGCTATTGCCCACCGATTAGCTCGTGAAGGTGCACGCGTCGTTATTTCCAGTCGCAAAGCAATTAATGTTCAAAAGGCAGTTGACAAATTGAAAGAGGAAAAACTCGATATACATGGAACTGTTTGTCACGTAAGCAAAAGTGATGATCGAACACGTTTATTAAATGAAACCATGGAAAAATATGGTAAATTAGATATATTAGTATCTAATGCTGCAATAAGTCCAGTATTTGGAAATATTCTAGAAGTAAACACAAAAACCTAGTGTCATTCATGTTCGATTATCAGCTTATTTTTGATTTAGACGCAAGAATCCGAATGGGATAAAATATTTGATGTTAATGTTAAAGCTGCTTTTTTTCTAATTAAAGAAGCAATACCATATCTTGAAAAACAAAAAAATAGTTCGATTGTTATTGTGTCCAGTATAGCTGGCTACAGTCCATTTGAACTCATTGGTGCTTATTCCGTATCTAAAACTGCACTACTTGGCTTAACAAAAGCGCTTGTTAACCCGTGCACAGAAAAGGGTATTCGCATTAATGCTATTGCTCCAGGAGTTATCAAAACAAAATTCAGTCAAGCATTATGGAACAATGATGAAGCTAAAACATCTGAAGTGATACCATTTCATGGATGTGCAATGGGTCGAGTTGGTACACCTGATGAATGTGCTAGTACAGTAGCATTTCTTGCTAGCAACGATGCATCATATATTACTGGCGAAACAATTGTCGTTGGTGGTGGCATGTCAAGTCATCTTTAATTTTTATTAACCACGAGAACTTTAACAACATTGATTTTTTTATTGAACAAAAATTGATAGATGTATCTGTTCGCAACGCAATGGTGTACCTTTGTGACAGAAGTTGAACTATATAATTAAAATAATCATCTTGTAGAGTATTATCAATGGCTTACGAAAATCTTCTTTTTATCTAAATAGCTGTGTATATTTTAGACGTATTATAGTGCTGTTGTTAGATAAGTATTACTGTAAGCATTAGTGAGCCTACATATTTAATATGAATTCTTATTCAGTGATTTTTCAAAAACCGATCGCATGTTTTTCAGAGTAGCTGCCTAATTCAAGTTAGAAATTTGAAATTCGAATAAAAAATGGACATCCGAAAAAGAAAAACTACATCTATTGTTAAATTTCATTAGTTTTTTTCGAATGAATCGCATGCAGTTGGGTTACCATTCATATTTGAATTATAACTTTCGTGGATCTGGGTATAGACGCAACAAACGACTAGATTGGTCGTTCTAAAATGATATTGACAGTTTTACGAAATCCATGATTGTTGGTATAAAAGACCTGAAACATCTATAACACGGTACGATAATGCATTAATTTTCATCTTATTTCGTCGTAGTCCGTTCTACGGACCGTTTTTTGCTAGAAAACGGCTATCGTTTTAAACATTATCTTAGCCGCCCAGGTCGAACAGTCCGGCCTGGAAACAGCCGGTTCCGGGTAGTTCCGTTGATTTTGTGGAAGCAGTATTCCGGTTGGAAATTTTTCCGATGATTTCTGGTCAATTCCCTGCCGAAAAGCACCGGAACTTGGCAGGAATCCATCGGAAAAGTTAGGCCGTATTTTTGACCGGAATACTGCTTCCATGTTCCAGTGATTTCCCGTGTTTTCCAGCAGGATATGGTGACTTTCCCGCATATTCCCTGGAGTATCCTACGGGATCCAGCGGTCGGAATGTTCGACCTGGGCGTTTACGCGTCGTTTTCTTGTACCTGGGATTTTCTAAAAAAATAAGTTTGTTTGAATATGTATCGAATTCTTTGTAGATGATCAACAAAAGTTAGTGGAAATTTGTAATTTGACTTATCTTTTATGGTTGAGTCCCGTTTCTTCGATGCATTAAGATTAATTAGTAAAATCTTCCATTTCGTTGACAAGAATTTCCTCCTTGGACACACTGCAATTTAATAATCAGGCTTAAGGTCGGCAGTTAAGGGGCAATTGTCGTAATATACTTGATACTAACATTTTTATACGTTAAAAATAAACAACATTAGAAAAGAACATGAAATATATTTATAGACTTGTAAATATTTTTGTTTGTTTTTATTTTCATCCAATTCGTGATTATGTGATGCAACTAAGATAGGATTTTGACCATTTTTTTTGAGTTAATCGCGCAGGACATTCATTTCGGTTTTCATAGCATCAATAAGTATTCCTGTTATAAATAATATCACGTAGGCTACGGTAATTATAAGATATTTCTTATGTACTAGCGGGATCTCGTGCTTGACCCTATAACAGATAATTAAACAGACACTTCATATTTCATAGATAGATTATGTTTTCTTTATCACTCTGATTCATCGAGTTCGTTCCTTCGAATTTTATTTTTTTTCAATCACCCTACTTATGTACTATTGTTTTGTTGCATCACCACCTATATAACACTAGTAGTACTTCGATTCAACACTATCCTATCAGTTTAAATAGAAATGAAGGATATCTTTTGTGATTAATAAATTGAAATTTAACTATTAAATTGCCGTGTATCATAGACCAACAAAGTTGTTGGCGAAACGGAGACGAAGACGTAGCATATAATCGATATGAATTTAATTGTAATTATCGTAGTACATTGGCTATTCTTTACTTAGCAAACATTTCGCAATAAAATCATTTCATTTCTCAAGATATTATATTATTTATATTTCAATCATTTTTCATTACTTGTTTCATTGTCAGTTTTATTCCAAGTTCCGTATGTATATTTTATATCTGTACAGCGCTTCATTCAAACTCGCTAGTCTAATCATATACTCTAGTATATTTGTACTTCGATTCATTATCAAAGCAACAGTTTTATCTAAATACTGTCAAAATTTTATTCAAAACGATCGGTCAATATCATCCAATGCGACCAATTTATCTCCATCACCTGTAGTTTGTTTAATTTGTTGTTCATCTAGTGCAAACAGAGCATCATGTAAGATACGAGCACATTGTTTAGCTTCAGCCGTTTGATATTTTTTTTCATTTCGAAATTCATCAATAGTAGGATTAACAATATCATCTCGATCAACATCGTCATCTGATGTATCTGAACATGGATGAATAATAATTGCTGGAAAATTATTTTGTTTTGAAAGAATTTCAAGTGGTTCATTGGATTGCAGTTTTGATAGGGCAAGAAATAAATCAAAGTTTATATCGGGTAATTCTTCGTATTTAGTAACCCAACCAACCGGCGGGGTTGTTGGTGGTGATTGCATATAAATGTTTTCTTGTTTAGGAGGCTTAAGATAGTCAATTGATGAAGAAATTTGCAATGAATAAGACATTTGAATTCTTTTATTATGAAATTCTTTCCCATTCATACATGTGCGCACTTGAAATGCTAATCTTGAATCAGAAAAATTCAAATAAGCGCGTTGAAAAATATTTGCATAAGATATGATGACATGCGAGTCAAATTCATGAAAAATACATTCGAATTCACATCGAATATTTTCATCCATGAATATCTGTGGTAAGTTTGATTTTTTATTTGATTTTATCAAAAGCTAGTTTACCTCTTCAGGCAACTGAGAAACTTCAAGTCGACATGAATTGTCTTCAATCTTGCAGATAGATTGAAGTTTTTTGTTTTTTTCTATTGTTTCTGATTGAGTTTCAACTAGTGAATCATCGATATAATTGATGCAATAATTATCTATCTCTATTTGTGAATCGTGTGCATGAATGTTGTTGGGTAAAAATGAATTTGACATAGTGTCAGTTTCGATGGTGACTGTTGGATTACCAATAGAAAAATCATTCGTTGTTGTTTCTATCATATTATTATCACACGTAAATTGAACAAGAAATTAATTCTGATTTCATTACTTAGTAACTTTTTTTTATAGCGCTGTTATCTATTGATACTTATTGTAGAGAAATATTAAATAAATCGTATTTCATTATAGCAATAATTGAATAAACAAAATATGTTTATGATTCAATGATGGGATCGGCTCGTATTTTTTTCGAACCGAACTGAAAAAGTTTCCAACCGAACCGAACCGAAAAGGCTTCAAACCGAATCGAACCGAATAAAATTCAAATCTCTTACATGTCTCAACAACGTCAAAATATTATTAGAGTATTTGCTTTTCTCTTAAAGTGCAATTTTGTGTACACACTATATATATATTTATTTATATATGGCGCAGGATAAATTAATATTCAAGAGATTTTGAATTTTTCCTAGTTAAAGTTACAATTTTTATTTCACCTAGCACACTTAAAATTTCAACTTTGACTAGATAGTTTCTAGTAAAAATGAATTTTTAACTAGAGACCCCTGTGAGAAGGCAGAGTTTAATCTTATAGCAAAAATTGATTTAATAAAGTTTTTAGATTAGTATCCTATGAAAATCACGAAAAAATTTCTCAATAACAACATTATCTGTTACTGTTTCCTTAATATCTGTTTTGCCGTGTTTAGTGATATCATTTAGTTTAACTTTTAAGTAATTAGATCTCGTTGCTCTTGAAAATTCTGTAGAAAAACTGATCGTGAGAACAGCCGGGTTCTGCTAGATAGAGGTCAAATTTATCAATGGTTTGGCATTGAGACTTATTCACTCTTATTGCATATTCAAGACGAACTGGAAACTGTTTTCGAACGAAATTTAATGGAAACGTATTTAGAAGCTCTACTGGAATATTGACTTGTAAATCATGATCGTGTATACCGTGACTATTTTTGACATAGTCACCCGTATAAAAACTCCTTTGTTCAACATTTTTTTAATTCTATCAAAAGGCGTTCATTGATTAATCGACAACCTTAGTTTCTTGGGTAGAAAATTGAACTTCTTGAAAAAGTTTTTAATATCATTACACGTGAAGTTATTATCAAAAACGTCGCTAACTATATCATTAGATATTTAAGAAATAAGAACTTCAACTGAAAGCTCAGTTTTAGGTGTTAGTGGTAAAGGTATCATACCATCACCGATATCTAAAAGTCATTTAGAAAAATCAGGATCTATGATAGCTTGCATATTGCATTTTAATTTTAATGTTTGAAAAAGAACCAAACATAAGATTTATGGTTGGAGCAATAATGTCGCATCGAGATGCTTTTCTAATAACGCGCAGAACTTGTCGAAAATCATCACCTAACACAACAATCTTTCTACCATTTCTTCCACTGTATGTTTTCATGTATTCTTTTCGTTTTTACTATTTCTCTGCCGTTTTACAAAGCAAAATTTGAAAAACGATGATTTAGAGTTAATCGATTTTATTACAGAAACTTCACTATATGTAATACTTGCTCTTATTTAAATTAGGTGCAGTTTAGTGGCGTAACCAGGGGTGGGCATGGTAGGGCGCTGCCCTACCACTGCTAATCTTTGCCCTACCACCCCGAAAAAAGATGAAAATTTCTAAGATTTCTGTTTTTTATTTACTGTTAATTACAATGTTAGAAATGCCTGTTCGAGAGCGGTATTCCTTTTTTTAGAATTATTCTAGCTAAATTCGTTGAGTTTGGCAAAGCGCATACCTTGACTAGTGCTGTTATTAATCAAATTAATGAACTTCGAAGTGAAGAAGAATTTTCTAGGCTACTTGGGCAAATAACTGAATTTCATGTTGAAAATAATATTGATCTTAGTGTTAAAGTTAAACAAAGAACAATTTCAACAAGATTTTTAAATTGTTTAGTTACCAGTAAAATAGGACAATGTGAGGAAATATACGGATTTTGTTTTCTATCCGATAATTGATTCTATCCTTGTTGAAATGAGTAGAGGTATGACAGTTCAGTTTTAGTTCCAATCAATAGGGCTATTCGAATAGATCTCATAAGAGACACATATTTCAATATAGACACCATCCCAGTGTAGATCCTAACAGCTCTTAGATCTGAGAACTGTTATACCCCTAGAAATGAACGATCGTTTTTCAAAAAGTAATATGAAAATTCTTCGTGGGATCTCATCTCTATCATCCGATAGCTCAACATTTTTAAAGGCGGAAGAATTAACAGATAAATGCATTATGTTACAATGTGATATTGTATCATTGTCTAATGAAATTCAAGTATTAAAGCCTATGCTCAAACAATCAAAATCAAAAGATGTAGTTGATTTATTTTTTGAATTTTTACCATTAGAACAAGCATTCCCCACGATTATATATCTTGCTATCGGTGCTTTGACTATGCCCGTGTGTTTAACCACAACAGAGCGAACATTCAGTAGATGAAATTAATCAAAACTAGTGTACGTACTCGTATGTCGGACGATACACTAAATGATTTGTCTTTATTAGCTATGAAAGAGATTTTGTTGTTGATAATGAAAAAATAATTGGTGCTTTTGCCATTCAGCACAAAACAGTCGAGTATTGTTGAAATAACTGCTATTTATTTATGTATTTATTTTTCATCTTTTCTCTTTATTGTTCTCATAAATTCACTTAATATAGCAGTATAGATACATTGAGTTATCCTTTTTTGAGAAAGTAGAAATTGAGGATCTGGTTTTGGTCGCCGAAAAAAATCTAAGTTATAGTGGTGGATGGGCTTTTTAAAGGTGATAGGGCAGCGCCCTACCACTAGAGAATTCCTGGTTACGCTACTAGTGCAGTTCCTTCTTTTTTCTCCTTTTCTTAAAGATTAATTCTATTTTCTGTTTCTCTTAATCGATGCACTCTAAGAACTGAACAGTTGGGCGTCAGTTTGTAATAAAATAAATAATTAAAAGTTCTCCGTTTTTCAGCTCGCGTAGAAAAAGAAAACAATAAAAAAACATGACTGACATGCATATATGTGTATACCTTTTTTTCGTTATGTGACTAATCATACAAAATTTCCTGTAGAAGAACGCTTGCAAAAAGAATATAGATTATTTTGTAAATATGTAAATGCTTATTTTTTATAAATATATAAATAATTAAACAGTGATTAATTATCAAATCACTGACGTACTTGTAACGATAAATACGACTCTGAAGGGTTGATATTTCGTAATGACAAACTGGATAGAGGCGGAGTAGCTTACAGCCACTCTCGGCAATGATGTTTATTTGCTTCTTCACATATCCAGAGTATATCTACTTTACATTGAACACACGCTTATATAAGAGAGATAACAATAGAGAGAGAAACACAAGGAAGAGTGGTAGAGCGAGACGAATGAAGGAAACAAAGAGAGAGCAGATAAAGAGGAAAGAGGAAAATCAACGGAGGGTGACACCAATATTCGTTACAGTACTTAATCTTTTTTCAATTAGTTAATAATAAAAGAGCTCTTGCAATATTCAGCTTCGCTACGATTGTTTATTATTTTCACTCTCAGAAAATTTAATAATACTAAACATGTTGCTGCTGCATGTGGAGAAAGATAAAACAATAAAAAATATTGCTGACATATACATTTACATAGTGAATGAACATACAGGACGTATGTATACATCACGAATGGACGTAACTATACGACTCATCACTCTAAAAAATCAAGACACATGAAGTGTACAAGTAAGACGGTTCATGCGTTTAGAGAAGATGCTTTAAGAAATTTCTGATTTGTCGCAATACGTCTTGTTAAGACAGTTCAAGTGTCAACGAATAACCATTTTTAGACACTGACGTGTCTTAAAATTTTCCGATTGTATTATTTACACCAATCTAAGGAAGCGTCTTGCAAATGCCTTTTCTAGACACTTCATATCTAATCTGCCCAGGTCGAGCAATCCGACAGTAGATACCTATCGGAATCCATCCGATCCGACTGGAATCCAATACGATTTTATCGGATCCTGTCAGATCTTACAGACTTATCGTTGGATTCCGGGTTCAGGAATCGATGTCGGATCCTCAGTGTCGGATTCCTATGAATTCCAACGAAAAACCGTTGAATGTCATCGGAAGTTCATAGGATTCCGACACTGAGGATCTGACATCGATTCCTGCGCCCGGAATCCGATAGAATTGTATCGGATTGTAGGATATTTCCAGGTTCCTATCGGATCCGGTATCAGATCAATCGACTTGGGTGAAGCGCATTAATTCTAGAATAGATATACGATTTCATATAAACAATAGGCATATTAAAAAATATTTTTAATTAGTATTTTTTTCATAAATTTCATTTTCAGTTCAAATTTAACACAGTAACTAAACAAGTATTATTTTTTAAATTATGATATTTTTTTACGCTTGCCATGAAATTAGAAAAAATAGTATCATAATTTAAAAAAGATGTTTGTTTAATTACTGTGTTAAATCTGAACTGAAAATGAAACTTATGAAAAAATACTTATTAAAAAATGTTTTTAATATGTCTACTGTTCATATGAAATCGTATATCTATTCTAGAATTAGTGAGCCTCTGATTAGATGTGACGTGTCTAGAAAAGTCAGATCTTAGAAAAATGGAGAAAGCGGAGCATTTGAAAAAAATTGAATTTCAAAATTGCATCAGTATTTTTAATCTATTAGATTGTCTAGTGCATGCCTAATTGAGTCTTATTTTTGCTTAATCTGAATCACAGTTGTAATATGAATCGAAGTGCTTTTCAGAAAATCTTAATTATAAAATAGATTGTACTAAGATAAAATGTACCGTTTTAATATTATCTAAAACAGATAGAAATCACTATGTACATGTATATTAGAATTAGATAAAAAATTAAATAATTAATTTTTCTATAGAGCCATTCTAGATATGAGA
The DNA here is from genome assembly GCA_900239745.1 of Rotaria magnacalcarata. Lineage (NCBI taxonomy): Eukaryota > Metazoa > Rotifera > Eurotatoria > Philodinida > Philodinidae > Rotaria > Rotaria magnacalcarata. The sequence continues at coordinate 27,598 of OENM01000671.1, forward strand.
CAAGATTTTAGTAACTACAAAAAAATAAATGTAGAAAAAAATGTCGCAAAAATCTAAAAAGATAGAATTAACTTTATACGATTATCTTGTTAAAAAAAATTTAACTTTCGATCGAGTTTACAGTAATTCTTAAGTAGAGAAATGACTGAAATCCATGTGCACCACCACAAAAAGTGTGTTACCTGTTCAAAATTCTGAAGACAAAAATAATACTAAGATAGTTACTCGAAAAATAATATTGATATCTAGATCATGAAAGGGTCTGAAAGTTTAAACATCGAAGAAAAAAATACATTACTACCTTCATTTTCAAAAATACAAGGATTTAATTTTAATATATTGAGTACGATTTGTTTTCACTTACGAAAATAAATGAACAAAAAGACAAGAAAGAAACTGAATACAGGCAATTGGCTACCCAGGTGAATCAATCCGATACCGAATCCCATCGGATTCAATGGGGTCCTACCATCCGACGAAATCTCGTTGGATTCCTGGTTGAGGAATCAATGTCGGATCCAACAGTCGTATTTCCAATCATATCCGATTGTCGGAACCAATGAAATCCGAAGCATTCCGGTTCCGAGTGACGGTTATTGTCGGATTTTATCAGTTTCCGATACTAGGATCCGATATCGATTCCGGAACCAGGAATTCGACGATAATCCGATAGTTTCCTTGCGCCTTCCGAAGAACTCCGTCGGATTCCAATAGGAACCGATCGGAACTCATCGGATCCTAGACTAGGATTCATTCTCCTGGGTAACCGTAGTGACCATGTGAAGCGTCATGAAATAATTAAGACGCGTTCCGGTCTAACCTACATAAACGTCTAAAAGCAAGACGCATTTCGCGTGTAGTACGCGTCTGAATATGACTTAAAACGGATAAAATGTCTCGTTAGACATATGGCATTTTTTATAGTGCACATATATAAGTATACTATTTTTCCGTTCTGTGACCAATCATATGAAAGTTCTCGGAGAAACGAAGAAATACTTAATTGTGCATTATAATCAGAGGTGCCAGATGTTCCGGATTTTGAAGTTTTTCTGGATTCTTTCCGGATTTTAGCCACTTTTTATTTCAGTTTTATTTCATTCGTTTTAGCATTCTAAATTGTGAATAATTCGGTAGAGATTTAATATTTCCTTCTATTGGTCACCTTACACGTCCAATTGGTATTTCTCGCTGTTTATAGTTTCCCTTCTCTTCTAGTGTAGATAGTAAAATAACTTATAATTTCTACTACATGGTTATGTTCTCTATGAAGCATCTATACGACGAGAAACCAAATCGTATGTCAACGAAACTTGTTGCAGCTGAATTAAAAATTCATTTTAACTCATTTTTATCATGTACAGAGATTTATAACCTTTTTTTTTATCAAAACCAGAACTGCTGAAACTTATTCATTGTAATGAAAAAGCTGTTAGGGCAATGCCTGTGGGATTAAAATGTGAAACACGATGGAGCTCCTTTGCTGGAACCTGTCTACCACGATCTCTGAGTGTTTGCAGTTTTTCTGCCACTGTCTGTAATCATATATGCAGCATTTCGGTCACGGTCTGTATTTTGATCTATGGAGTCAGTAGAGACCGAGTGATATCATAATATCCTTATCCCCGGTAACGACTTTTGAGCACAAACACGTTAGAGTATCCACATTAGATGTATCCACTTTTGGGTGCTCACACACACACACATATATATATATATATGTTTTAAACAGCGGAGGAATTTGAGTTGTTTTGGTGTATCGACATATATAGATATATAAATGTGGATACCCAAAAGTGGATACGCTCAATGTGGTTACATCTGATTGTAGATGCACTAAGAATGGATACTCCATAAATTATTGCTGGATAGGGTATTGTGACGTAAAACTCTCGATACCCAGTGTAAAGGTATTATGATTATGACATCTTTGTAGAGACCATCACAGACCGTGACAGAGAATTTAATTAATTAATTCCCCAATTGGATAATTAATTAATTTCTCTGTCACGGTCTGTGGGGGGTCCAAATTTCTACCCTATATACTTCAACACTGCTTTCAGATCGTGTTTCACAAAATATTGTGCTAAAAAACAACGTGTTAATTAACAGTAAATTGTAGAATTTCTAAGTTATTTTCTATAAGCTAACTATATTTAGGTATTTGCTTTTTATTGGTGTAATCAATGCATGTTTTATTTTGCGAAAATATATGAAGTTATTGATAGTATATCTGTGAAAGAGGTTCTTTACGTGACTAAAACTCATCCTTGAAAACCTTTCCGGATTTTCGACTTTCACGTCTGGCATCTCTGATTACAATATAGATTTTTCCTGTAGGTGAATGTTAAATATTCCTGACTAAATAGTATCAACTTCATATTCCAATCTTGCTTGTAAGAATAATTAAGATATATATTACTTTCGGCAGAATAGGTAGAAGGCCAGAATAAAATAAAAAGTACACTAAAATAAACGTCGCGTATATCATTGAAGTTAATATTGAAGTATCAGTCTCTTACTCTCATGGAGGAATTTTATTAGTTACGTGATAAACATATTGAAGGTTTAAGTTCCGAATTTTAAGAGAAGTTCTCTTTAAAACAGTCATTATATGATAATATGATATTGGTTCTACGAGATGACCGGGGAGATTCTCAGCTCAAATTCTGGGTGAATAAAAATTGGTGCTCAGAATGTTGAATATGAAGTAGAATATTATCATCTTGCTTTTACTTCCGAATATTTGTACACAAAGCTTAATCAATGTCACGAAAGAATTGATCATCACTAACGAGATAAGAGTTGGAAAAAAATATGTAGTGTGAATATATAGTACAGTGTCGTACTATATCTCATTCATCCAAAAAGAAACTATGCTCAAATGTGTACTTTAAGCTTTGTATTTTTGACACATAAAAGAATAAAGTTAATTTTAAATTTTCAGGAATATTTCAATTTCTCTTATAGGAGAAATTAAAACATTCATTTTTACTAGAAAATATTCAGTCAAAGTTGAAATTTTTAGTTGTACTAGGTGAAACTAACACTTTAAATTTTACTAGGAAAATTACAAATTCTCCTGAATTTTAATTTCTCCTGCGATACATTCATATATATATATGTCGCAGGAGAAATTAAAATTTCAGGAAAATTTAAAATTTTCCTGAATGTTCCTAGGAAAAATTAAAATTTTAATTTCTCCTGGATTTTAGTTTCTCCTGCCACATATATATATATATATTATTGTTATTAACATCTGTTTTTAACATGGGTGCAGTGTTCCTATTAGAAACACTGGATGGATTTATGTTTTATTTCTCTAATAAGCAGAAAAATTCTCTTGGTTGAAAATAAATATATCGGCTTAAAAGACTTCGAACCGAACCGATCCCATCACTGTTATGATGGTACCAAGATTAGTTTTTCAAAAGACAATAATTCTCATTGAACTTATAACATAGAAAAGTGAAAGTACTATTCAAAATGAAAAGTATGTTTCATTATGAAATTGAAATGATATGAGAAGTTGACTGTTATCAAAACTTTTAAATAGACTAAGGCAAATACGTAATCATCTTTTTGTTTAAATCAAAGTAAATATAATCAATGTTTGATCAAAAATAGGTTCAAGAATGATTAAAAAGTTTTTCAAGATGAAATCTACTGATTAGTGGCGTAACCAGAAAATTGTGGGTGCCCTGGCGGTGCCTTACAAGCTTTAAAAGAAATTATTCACAGTAGTTAATTTTTCCCAAAGCTCAACTGAATCTCTCAATTTTCGTTCAACTACAGAGAGAGACAAAACAATGTATTTGCTATTTTGTTAAGTTAAACTAAACAGCAAAAAGAAAAGTCAGGAAAACAGTAAACCAACAAAAGCTACTTCAGCATTATTCTGGTATTCTTATGACAATCAGACATTCTGGTTTTTAATGCACTACTTATAAAGTAAACAATTACTTATTTTTTATGTGACATGTACAATGGTTTGCAAAAAACCTTGGAACAAATCTTTAGCCTATTTTAGGGGCTAGTTCAACTGTTTCCAAAAATATATATCTCTATTTAAAAAACATCAGTTCACAGTTGTGTAATATCTAATTCAATGTACGATTCATTCTTCTTTTGATTTTATAATCAAAAGACATCCAATTTCTATGCTATTAATCGAATTGATTATAAATATTTCAGTATAAANACCTTATTTTCGGTTGTATTGGGCATTAATAGCAGTTTTCCAACCATCGAATGCTCGATATTATAGAAAGCAACGAGTTCTGATCTTATTTAAATGAGCAACTAATTATAGACAGTAGTATCTTTATATATCGGTGGATTTTTCTGGCACAGCGAATTCAGATGTTCTAATAATGTAATACAGAAATATTATGTTATTTGAGAGAGTGCGTCTTTACTCCATCAGATTATTATATCATGATACTAGAACTTTATCAAATATATGGAAATTTTTAGTAGATCATCTGCCTAGTATAAATCTAGAATAACTGCAAAAGAAAGCCTCAAAAGGATCTAGAAAATATTAAATGTTCATAATGTAAGACTGTTCCAAGTTTTTTTGCAAACCATGGTATATACAAAAATTTTAAATAAATCAGCAACTGATATTGCTCTTTAATTAATGTCTATAGTTTATTCGATTGATGTCACTTACTAATTATTTCTTTCAGAACTATCGTATCGCATATACAACAATAAATTACAAACATTCTAATAGTGCTATTAATTTTTTCTTTTGACCGGTGCTCTGGCAAGACACGTCGGTGCCCTGGCGGCGCCAGGGCTAGCCCACCCCTAATTACGCCACTACTACTGATCAATATTTTCCATTATTCAGTTGTACAGTAATATTTAAAGACTTCGGCAGATGAGTTCGTCGTATTTCGCATATTTGACTTATTGATAATCTTATCGAAGATAACGGCTATCAAAATAAGATATAGAATCACGGTATGCTACTTTTTTTTAATCCTGAATCGTCCAATAGAGAAGAGAACTTTCTGACTGTAATTTTTTCATATCAGCATTTGTTGATAGCTCCAGATTAGTCAAAACAACTAAAACAATTATATAACTGGAAATGTCGAGAGATCGTGTTTATTTATTTTTCGCGTTACAAGTTTTGCTAGAATTTTATTATATATTATACTAAAATAATGTCACTATACATACTACATTGCTAATTCTCGTCATTTTAACTTTCCTTTCAACTATGGTTTTTCAATTGAAATCTGATGAAATTAAGGAACAATTGCATAGTCTGTCAGAGCAATTGGATTGAGTTGAATCACTACTCAATAATAGTATCAGTCAACTATTTCATAAAATTGATGATGGTAACCATGATATAATATATTTGATTAACTCTAAGCATACTTTACACATAGAAGGTGAATTTCTCTTTTCTTAAATTATGAAATGTAAGATCCATATTTTATTACTTACTTATTGTGATATCAATTCTTATAGGTGATAGTCAAACTTCTAAACGGCCAGTAAATGCTCTGTTGATTATTGATGTACAAAATGATTTCATTGACGGAAGTCTTGCTCTTCGAAATTGTCCATCTAAACATAATGGTGAAGAAGTAGTACCGATTATTAATGATCTCCTAGATTCCGGTGACTTCGATGTTATTGTTTACAGTATTGATTGGCATCCAGTTGATCACATATCGTTCTATGACAATCTTCATCTTCGCTCGCATCTTCTTACAAATGATTCAATACCATTAGCTGATCTTCATCTTCATTCAAAGGCAAAGTTTGATATTCCTAATCTTGCTGTCATGGAACAAACGCTTTGGCCTCGACATTGTGTTCAAAATACTACTGGTGCTAATCTACATCCTGATTTGAAAGTATTCGATGCAAATAGTGCTAAATCAGTTATTCATATTTTTAAAGGAACACAACCGAATATTGATTCATATTCAGCTTTTTGGGATAATTTAAAATTAAGTGAAACAAATTTACATCAACAATTACAGGTGAAAAATGTTTCTCAAATATTCGTTACTGGTTTAGCAACAGACTACTGTGTATATTCAACAGCTGCTCATGCATTAGAATATGGTTATGAAACATTTATTATCGAAGATGGATGTCGTGGAGTAGATGAAAACCATATCAAAGAAAAACTTGATAATTTTAAACAGAAAAGTGGTCATGTGATTCAATCAAGTCAAGTGAAAGACTACGTTCAGTAACGATTATCACACACTTTTTTTTCTGTAGTTATCAATGACCATCATATTTTCTGTCACCTCTCTATATTTTATTAATCATGAATATTTAATCTTCCTTTTGTTCATATGTTTTTCAAAACAGTTCTATTACACATATTTTATATATAGTATCTTTGCCTATTAAACATTCTTAATGATTTACTTCTATTTTCATTTATAGTGTATAATCAGGAGGTAAGCTCAATCATATTTCAACTCGTTTTTAGTATTCATCTACATGTACAGCGCTTGTATCACTTGTCAAAATTTCCCAATCCATAACCAAGAAAAGTATAACTATACTCTTAATAGAGCAGCGACAAATAATATCAAATTAATTACATTAAATGAATACATATATATTTTTTTCAAAACTGACTAATACATAATTTCAGAAACAGTAGAAAGAAAAAAAATCAAGCTTCTGATAACTAATAACGACATCTGCCTTAATTTTCGAATGATAATATTCAAAACTACAATAAGTTCTTATTCGAAGAGATTCGAATAAATTTGACAGTTATTCCGACAGTCATATCACTGAATTCTCTATGGAATATCATTCCGAAGCAATCGTCACTGTTGCTAAGAATGTTTTGACAATAGAATGACTCATCGATTGATCTGCGCAGGATGGCGTGATGTATCGAAAACCTGTAGCAACGAAAAAAGACGGTATTAATTCACTCGTTTTTTCCATGTAAACAAAAAAACTAAGGAAAGGAATGAGTAAAAAAGTGCAACAGTTCGATGAATTTCAATCACAGCCATCATTAAATGGTTCCTCGACAGTATTAGACGGTAATATAAATCTAGTCTCGTAGCGTTACAATGAATTTTGCATTCGTACTAATATTTAACATTATTTTAGCATGTGATTTTACGGTATCGGACAAATTTCTTAATGATATTCTCAGAGACTTCGATGTCAACACTAATGATGCCCAATGTTTTGATGGTTCCATAAACGACATAAACTACTTTCATTCATCTCAAGATCTCCTATCATCATGCAAGGCCACGTTGTATTCAACGACAATTAACACTAATGTACAAAGTTTTCAATCAGGATTCCATGAAGTAGTGTCTCCAGATGCTTTCGAATTATTAATTGAACAACAAGAAAAACAACAAGCAAACAATGAACCCTCATTCTCGTTCCTTAGCTATAAATCAATAGATCATCGTGACGTAAGTTTACAAAATACAAAAAGCAATTTCTACTTTACTTGTTTTTATTGAATAGCCATCATCAAAGGATATTTCCAACTATGAAGCAGGTAATATCTGTGTTACACGAGAAGAGACGGCAACAACGAGAACCGATTCTTCATCAACAGAACCATCTTTTCAGTTTTTTCATTTAAATAACAGCACTGAACCTATAACATTTACTGTTGATCAATTTCAAGCAGTGAGAACAATATCGTTATCATCTTCTGTTTTTTCGTATATTCTTGATCTTTTCTAGTTAATAAATCTTATCCCAAATACATCACAAACAAGTGTTAATACAATTTCAACTCTTCTCGAACATAGTACTATTTTTGCAAATAATATACCTCTCAGAATCGTTGATCAAACAAATCATCTACCTAATACTGATATTTCAAGTAAATTTAGTCATCAAGATGCAATAACGAAAAATGACAATAGTAGTGAGTCAATAGTTGTAAATCGAAATGGTAATTGTCCACGACGAAAATTAACCAGCAATGCAATTGAAAAACGATATCGATCGAGTATTAATGAAAAAATATATGAATTGAAAGAAATCGTAGCAGCTTCTGATGGAAAGGTAGGAGAAGAAGAACTAGAGAAAAAAAATCTACATACATGATTGATTAGAGTAGCAAATGATAAGTCTATCGTCAGCTGATAACATGGACAGAGCAATTGGTCTTTTTTTTCTTTTTCTGTTCGACAGCTCATTGATTAGATGTAGTTCATCTTCTAGGTTATCTCATCTCCTAAATGAAGACTAATTATATGTTGAAAAGTTTGCTTTTTTTCTATTGAATAGATCCAAAAATCCGGTATACTTCGGCGTACAGTTGAATATATAGGACAACTACAATCAACTAATCGACAATTAGAAGAAGAAAATAGTACCTTGAAAAGCATCTTGAAACAATTAAATTTGACAAGTACGTTTACAATCATCTTTCATCTGTTGAATATCTAATTATTTTAATAGATATTTCAATATTCGATTTTATTTCATTTGGATTTGTCCTTTTTTTCTTTTCTCTTGAGGCCCGTTACATTCAAACGATAGATAGACAGAAAGCAGTAAGCTGCTGTCATCACTCGTTCCATAGCAATAATTGCTTTCTTCTTTTATTGGTTTTAGATAATACGAGTGTACTTGAGGAAGAAAAAGAAAAAGAAAAAGAAGACATTAGCTTATATTTCCCTATAAAAAGGCTTGATCTACATTGCGATTTATTATTTCTTCTCTCTTCGATTCAGCTACTGATCTTCCAACTAATAATGATGTACAGTCGTCGAAGAAAAATTCTCTGGTTAAAAAGTCAACAACATCGACATCAGCATTTAATTCTGAATTCAAAGATGATCTTTATAGTCCAGCTGAAAAACGTAAAATATTATACAATCTATCACTTTTTGTTTAATAATACTTTTCTTTTTTTCCACTTTTAAGGACACAAACAAGCGAACAGTACACGAGGTATGGTTGATAGATCACGGCTAGTTTTATGTTGTTTTATGTTATGTGTACTTATGACAAATCCATTTAATTATTTACTTGATCGTATTCATTCATCAGATAAAGATGGTACAACTGAAGTCCAATTGGGACTTGGTTCAAGAACATTAAAGACAATAAAAGATACTGAGAATTTTAATTCACTATGTAATATATATATATATATATATAAAGATTTCATTTATAAACCGAATCATTTTATTTGTGCTTTTAGTATTTTTGAATATATCATGGAAACAACTTGTTACTTGGATGCTCAATATTGCAATATGTCTTGTTTGTCTTGTGAAAATTTTTGTTCATGGAGAACCCATTGTACATGAGTCAGACATGAATGAATATTATACCTATAAAAAGAAAGCAGATGCACTTATGGACAAAGTATGTTAATAATGATATAAATAATTTTTAACTATTTAATTCTAATAAAAATAATACACTTTGATAGGATAATAATAAGAAAAATAATAACGGAAGGAAATACTTTAATAAATGGTCTCAAATAGATAATTGTTTTTTTTATGACATAAACTAATAAAGAAGACTTTTATCATTTGACTATGAAAAATTCTCGATAAAACTAAAGACTAATCAAATATTTTCGCTTCAATTAAGAAGACTAATGGATTTCGAAATTCATTGATGTTTTAACTATGAACGACAGCGCTAAGTATCCGAAATAATAATCTTTCTTCTAGCGACAGCCATAGAAAAATCAACTATTACAATCACCAGTTGTCTATGAATTAGATTATGTATTTTTCTCCCTTGCTTTGTAAGCGTTTTTCTAAGGCAAAACCTTTTATTATAGTTTATCAATGAAGTTTGATTCGTTTTTGTTTTCCGTTTCAAAACAGTTTCGTATATCTTTTAGAACTTATTTGAAGATGTTCTCTTGTTCTATTTGATTGTATACACAACGAATATAGTTTCACACAGTAGATTTCTAAGATTTTATCTATGAACTAAACTTCGAAACACAGTTTAGAATACTTCTAAATCATATAAAAGTTAAAATTTAATATTTTATTTATTTATTTCAAAGAATCAATTCAGCGAAGCATCAATATATTATAAAAAATGTTGTGAAAAATTGTATGTATCAATTGATCAGACATATCTTTATTATTTTTCTTCAATAACATGGCAATTAATTCGGTTATTTCTCAATGTTATATTTTTGGGTCGTTGGTTAACATATTGGTCAGGTTGGACAAAATCAATAGATACCCGTTACCATAATTGTGAATTAAATAGTTGTTATTTGCAATTGTGGAAAGTAGAATATCATCAATCGAAATCATTATTAAATATTTTTAATTTATTTCTATTAACATTAAATACATCAATTAATGCTGGAAAAAAATTAAATAGAAATAAACGAAACGAAATTAATTTTTTATCAGCATTAACATTGAAAAAATTAGATGGATTATTTTCAATATTTACAATATTTTTCTTAAAATTTCTCATACCAATTGATACAAATGATATATGGTTATTACATGTTGATCGTTTAAATCAATTTATATATGAAAAAGATATTTATTTATTTAAAAAAAAAATATTTCTAGAATCAATACGAATTCAATTTTTCGAATATATTCTTTATGATAACATACAAAATCAACTTCTATTTCAAGATGAACAGCCACAACAATTTATCATTAAGAATGAAAATGAACTTGATCTATTGTCATGGTGGCAACATAGCTTACAAGTAATACGTTGTATTTCTAATGATAAACAAAATATTAACAATATCACATCCACAGATTTACTTCAACATATGAATTCATCAAATAAAACTATTTATGGTATGGCACGATCAATAAAAATTGTTAGGTATGTTATTTTTCCTTCTATTTCTACAAACAAAATTATTTTAATTTCCTTCTGTTTCTTTTATAGTGAAACATATATTCTTATTATTGAAACAATTCATATTATACTTCTTATACTAACAAACAATGATGATGATCAAACTAATTCAACAAGAATATTATTCCTTAAGCAATTAGGAAAGTCAAGTAAATTATTAACATCTATGATTGAATCATGTTATATTACTGATAATGAAGATAATCTTGATATGGTAGGATAAGTATATTTTATTTATAATATGTCTATCTTCGGCCTCTTGTGCATTGTTGTTGCATTGCATTCACGAAATTTGATATATGCAATGGAAAGGACAGTGCAACAAGAAGGTGGAGAACTACGACAACTTAATATATTTATAAAAACTTTTATTATCTCAAATATTATTTTATTGAAAATTATTATTTTAGGCAATCAAAACATTATTATTGGATAGTATTTTATCGTTGCGTCTACGTCTTTTAACGTGTTCGATGACAAATAATAATAAAAAAATTCCATTTCTTGATGATTTTCAACGAGAATTAGATTGTTATCGACGAGTAAATCAATTCATGAAATTACCAAAACAAAAAGTAAATTATTTGAAATAAGTGAATTCAATTTTCATCCATATACGCATTTTTCTCTCTAGCTCTATCTATTTGAATCAATATTTCGAACATTATCGGGTTTAAATCCACTCTTAACTCAAACATTATTTGAATGTGCGATCAAACAATCAAAGTCAATCATTCCAACAACAAAAGGTAACAACTCAAATAGAATTGAAAACAAATAAAGATAACTAATCATTATCTTCAATTTAGAATCATTACCGAGTCTAGATATAATTGCAGCACTTCTACTTTTTTGTCATTTTTCGCCATCAACAGTCTATCGTTATCGAAATATCCTTCAACAAGCTGCTGTTATATCATCAAAAGCAAGTGAAAATAATGATCTCAATCGTTTACAACGACACTGTTGGATATTGATACGTCAACAATATTTTACTATGTAAAATTCATTAATTATAAGTTTTCTTAACAATTGCTTTCTCAATAGTTTGTTTTTGATTTCATATATCATTCTTTTCGTAGACTGATTGTTGTGTGACATTTGTATTGTATCATTTGAAATAAATAACATTTTGCTATGAATAAACATCTGATAGTTTTATTGTTTCAACAAAAAAAGAAAAAAATTCTCATCTTTCGCATATTAGATTTGTCTCTTATAAATATGACTAGAACTGTCGGATTGGCGATTGTTTTTCTATTGTGCACTATTGACTGATTACAATTCATCATATTTCTGTAAATAGAGCATGATGAATAAGTATATCAAGACATGACAAGATATCAATTCAAGTTTTTCTATTTATATATGCTTCATGAAAAATGATATTATTAATCTTAGTCATTGCTATCACAAACTAGTTCGAATTGATTGATGATTATGAATAGCAACTATTTTCTAATTATCAATAATCTATACGGTGATAGATATTTTTAACTATTGACTGATCACAATTGATGCATAGGAACTATCTCTGTACTTAGTAAGTATAAAGATGTCTAGACTAGATCTAAACGTTAGAACAAGTTAATTATAATATCTTATTGTTCGATAACGATAATTTCTTCGTATTTTTTAGAACCTCGCCATGTAAACATCAAATTTTTCGAGACATTAGTAAAGAAATGTTTTCAATGAGTCCAGGGTACTAAGATATTTCCTATTACTGTCTGTCTATCTTTGACAAACGCCTATTAAATAGTAATATGATTGATTCCCCACCTCGATTAATTAAAAATGATAGGTAATGACCTTCTTATCTTAACTTCGCGTGCAACACAAAGTCTACTTCGACTAAGTAAAAATATAGAATATTATTATGTGCTATATTTGTCAGCATAGAAGGATATTCTCGTTCTAGAAGAAGCATACATGTTAGAAAATATATCTGACACCATCAAATACAAAATAATTCTTGAGAAGAATGTAACAAGAATCATGATGTTATTTTCTTTTTTCGACGACCATGAAAATAAATATTGAATTTAAATGTCTTTGTCTAAATCAATTTTAAAACAGCTATTGACGTAAATTTAGTACTATGCGTATATAACTATAACTATTCTTAAATATTGCCATAACTCAATGCTATGCACGGGAAAGTTCAACTTTAGGAAGGACATATTTGTTTTTCGAAAGTATTTTATCATATAATAATATAATAGATTAAAATAATCAGTCTATTTGACATCTAACATCTTTTCAATTTATATTTACAACTTCCTATGACGAATATTTTAACTGAGAGTCTGTTTTCGTTTAAGATAAACAAAAATGAAATTTTTTCATACACGAAATAATTCACTGGGATACGAAGAATGAATTGAAACATAAGAAAACAACTTCCAAATAAGCTCAAGCAGGCACAAGCACAATTTTAAATCGACTAAGACAAGATTTATACATATGAATGTTGCATAATATCTTTATTGGGCATACAATTTGTGTAAGAGACAAAATCTACTATTTTAAGGCTACAAATTATTTGCTAAGTAAAACTATTGAACTGCTAAGTTGACTTTTGCTAAGTAAAATTTCTATCTGCTCAGTAAAAACTTGAATGCTAAGTAAAAATATTGATCGCTCAGTTAATTAATATTTTTTCAGTAAAAAAAATTTGCTAAGTTTGATAATTAAAAACTAAGTAAAAATTTTGTTTGCCAAGTTAATAAATCGAAATTAGACTAAAAAAATTAAATCGCTAAATAAAATTTATTAGTTCTAAGTAACTTCGAAAAAAGGCGAAATACACGACTATCTAAGATAAGACATTTTCTTATGATGGTATGGTGTATGCATTTTCTTTCTTGCTTTTTTTCTATCAACATTAAATTGATGTCATGACATATGTATATTCCACCCAGGGGCGTAAGTCAGGTCTCAGAGCGGGGG
>OENM01000671.1:41653-66495 GCA_900239745.1 Rotaria magnacalcarata
CCCCCTCCCATATTTAGGCCACTGATTCCACCTGTATTTTCTTTTCTTCTGATGTTATGCATGAATTAGCGTACCTTTTCTCCGAGTTTTTTCTAGTACAGCTAATATCTATGTTTGTCTTAATGTTTCTTTAGCATACGATGTATATTGAGGGTGTGGGTAAGGAGTGTCCATGTGAGTCTGGATGTATTCTCTATCCTCACCTACACCCCACATTCAAACAACAGATCGGAGTCGAAAAACGGACTGTGCAACTGTCTAAGCTTCTTCAAAGAATACATTTGCAAACATGTGATTGGTATGGCTATTAGATTGAAGTTCTGTAGGTCACTTCCATCAGTAGAAGACATACCTTTGGGTAAGAAAAGGAAACGAAGACGACCACGGAAAGCAACAAAAGCTCTATTAATACGATAGCTGTGCAATAAATTTTTTACTTAGCTATTTAGGTCAGTTTACTTAACAAAAACTGTATATTTATCTAGACATTTAAAATATTTTGCCTAGAAAATCGAACTTGTTTACTTAGAATTAGAATAAAAAAACTTAGCAAAAATTCTTTCTTTTTACTTAGCATTTAAATAGTAGCCCTATTTTAAGTGTAAAAATTTGTTCCGCATTGAATAAATCTTATTTCAATGGTTTCTCTTCTTCGTTGTTTTCAATGAACATCATTTTCAGCAGTTAATTTAAGTTATTTTACTTATTTCATCCACTGTAAATCTCGGCTACCAACGAGAAAAATATCAATAGAATGTATTGTTAAGCAAAAAGATCATTAAATGGTTTTTGTAACTTTTGTTTCTTAGATCTTTCGTTCAACATAGTGCTTAGTTAATCGAAGAATGCTCATTCAAAAACTTCCACGATTTCAATGATTGTACCCACATGACATATAAAAACCAATTGATAAAAAAAAGCATGAATTAACTATTTTTTGCACAATTAACTAGCTTGTTACTGATTTCAGTATTATTAATCATCATAGTCATGATCATTTTCTAAATCTCACTAGCTGCACTATTACTATTTGTGGTACAGAATCAATGATAACAACAAGTTGAATGTGTCAAGCACTTGTCTATAATGAACTATTGTCTTCTCTCTCTCTCTCATACATTTGTAATTAACTTGTACACTTTCATGAATATACTCATACACAATATTTGTTTAAATAAATTAATAGATGAAGAATGCATCGTTTATCTAATTGATAATGTCATCTTTTTCATGGTTGAAATTTGTAATGTGTTATTTTGTAGCATAAAAAAATCGATAAGATAGATCTACACGATGCATATGGGCAATATTGATTCACATATAGTTCTGTGATTAAGTACATATTGCTTTTTCTAATACTTACTGACATATATTTATAATTATCTTCGTCACTTCACTACATGGACATGGACATTATAAATACATATCAAATAAAAATACTTTTATCGCATCATAAGTTATTTTCATTATATTGAAAAGGTTTCAATCATAGATAGACAAAGTACACGAGATCTATCTTATCATAATTTGGCTTTTACATTGAATAATAACGGTATATATAAAAACAATCATATTCTACTTATTTAAAGCAAAAATATTCATTTCAAAATAAATACCATTGACGAACTTTTTTATCGATGAAATAAAGGTTTGTATGACATGAGCATTGTTAAGTAGAAAGATAGATTGATGATGGTAGTCTCGCTTTATTTTCGTATTCATTATTAATTGAATCAAGAGTAGAACGCTAATGAATCTTGCTTGGTTGATCATATAAAAAAAATGTAAGTTAACTTTGAGTATGTAATTAATATACATATGTTTTAAGACAGCAAAAATAAAATGTAGTAGAAACTTTCTCCTGCCGCAAGCTAATCAATAGAAACCGACGAAAAAAGTAATGTCGAAATAATAACGCAAATAGATTATGTCATGTTGAGTTATAAAACAATTGAAAAGGATTGAGTGATTTCAAATGCGTAAGTAGGATGCAACCAAAAAGTAATAAATATAAACGCATTTTCATTTTGATATAAAATTCATCGTATAATCGAATCCTTCATATTGTAAGTTGAATAGATTAGTGTTAAGTCGAATCAAATTACCACTGTCACTGCCAAATCGAAATATTCAAAATATTAGCTACTCATAGTGAATCTGAAACAAGGTAATTAGTTTCTCTTTCAGAATATAATAGTTCAAGAAATATTCATATCCATTTTTTTTATATAGGACGATTTGTGTTTGAATAAGGCATTCTTAAAATAAATTTGAAATGTATAAACAACATCAGAATCATATTAAATTCACCATTTTCTAAATGTGTTACTTTTTCTATGAGTAGATCTCAGTGATACTGAAATCAATTTAGAAGATTTTCAGTGAAATTGCTAATGAGTATGAGGAATCTCCAAAACAGAGAGCTAAGGCCTAGCAACTTGTCTGTACTTACATTCTCCGATGAGCATATCTTTCTCAAGATATTCAACAGCGAAAAAAGCAACAATTGACTATAGAAGGACCCAATAATTAAGTCTACCAGCAAATCAAATGACTCGGAAAAAGTACATTGGTTTTCTTTGAAACTTCATGACTATCTGATGACCATCAAATGTACTTCGAGGCAACATTTCAGATCGAAATTCTATACTCTAAACTATTCAAAAGGACGTTGCTCTCATGTAATTCCAATATCACTTTTAATGAGTATTACTTGTCAATTATAACACCTTAAACTCAAATTCGTGTTAGTTTAGTCAAGACCTAATAATCATCTCCATAGTATGAGTTCGAACAGCCTTCAATACTTTTTTTTATGTTTTATCGTGAGAGCAACCGATCGCTCGAACTTAATAATAACAACAATGCCTTTGCCATTTAATGTAAAAGAACTATAATAACTAAATCATGCAATGATACTTCGCTGCATTTTATCTTCGCCTATATTATGTACAAACTATCTTTCCAACTGTATACTACCAAACGTTTAGAAAAGATTTAATCTAATCAACACCGTACTTATATATTCGGTGAGTTTCAGTTAACTGTTGAGAATCAAATTCTTGACACATCTGATGGAGTATATACAAAAATAAATCTAAGTAATCTTGAAATTTCCATATCGAGAATGAGTATTAACGAAGCCATAATGTAATCATTGTTTTAAATATTCAATATGGATATCTCCATTCTTGAGAATTACTCTTGTTATTAATTGAGATAAGAATTTTAAATATTTTATTACGAAACTTCAAATAAACTGCGCTAGCAACACTAAAACATGATACGATTACTCCTGCTCTAGTATTTTTTTTTCAGTTAAAAAAAACACTTCATTACAGTATAAATTTTTATTATACATCATTTTCTTTTCTGATAAGAAAGAAATCACCTAGTATAATGACATCAAGAATCCGCACGAAATATGATTCACTGTAATAAATAGTCAAACGTCTCTAAATCATAAAACAAAAACAAATATTTTACACATACTATGACTAAATTGATAATTACTAACTTTTACTTTTGAATAGATATTTAAAAATATCTGCTACAAATTTTTATGAGTTTATTATTAATGCATAATGATTATTACCGTTGGTGCTCATAATCCGTTTGGGAATATCGTGTTTGAATCAATACTAAGCTAATAGTTTCTTGATTCTCCAAACTGACTCCTCCACTCAATTCATCATGTCCCTCTTTTGGGCATACAAGTTTATCTCTTGGATCTGATAAAATCATTCCTACTGACAAAAGACGTACAATACTCTTTATATGTGAACCAATCATTATTGGATTTATTATATTTCCATTATTAATTATTTTTTGGCAATCTGGCTGGAATTTTATGATCGAATGGCTTGCTACTCCTTTCAGTCAACATCAAGTCCTACTACCTACATCGTATTTATTATCTCAACTAATATGTTTTATTATTTACATAAATCAAGATCGGCTTTACGGTTACTTTGTTAATGAAGAATTAAATTTTTTTGTTATTATTATTTTGCAATTTCATTCATTGATTACTGCTTTAAATTATACAATACAATGGACATCATTATGGACATTATTGGATAATTATACATCGGATGATTGGCTTCTTATGCTAACGATAAGTGTTGCTTCTATATTAGCTATAATTCTGCTGACAGGACATGCATGTGATCTGGTTTGTTCACCATTTATCATGAGTTTTGATTCAATTAAATACAATGTACGAATTGATACACCATTTATGATAGAAAAAGTAATTTGTTTCAAAAACAAATTCATAAGAAAAGGTTAATTATTTTATTTCAGATGAATCGATTTGTTTCGCATACAATAAATTATGTTTTCTATGAATTTATTATATCATTATTATCTATTCAAGCATGGCGTGGTTCATATAAATTACTTGATGTTTTTTTATATCCAAGTGATGAAAATATATCAGCCATTATAAGCCTTGCTATTGGTTATTTTTCATTTTTTATTATTATGTATACACAATATTTTGAAAATAGTATTTGCCGTTTATCAACATTTATCTATTTAAATTATCCATTGTTTATACAAAATATTCGTCATGTATGTGCATTTTTTTCATGTGTATTTTTATGGAGAGGTTATTGGATTTTATTGGATTTACATATTGCAACTATATCATTTGTGCAAGAATCACCTTATACATCTTATATGTTAACTATAATTATATCATTTATAATTTTAAGCATAATGAAAACAGCATCTTCAATTAATGGACCTATGTCACAAATTGATGATGAATACAATCTTTTTCCTTTATATTCGAATTGTTTTCTAGTGAAATGGTTCAATCATAAAAAAGAATTAAATAGACGATCGTCGAATTCAAGTAAAATTACAATTATTTATCCATTTACAATAACATCTTTTTGATAAAATGCTTGTAAAAAAATTATCATTTATCTTTTTTTTTTGTTATTTATTCACACACATATATTCAAAGGATCATTTTCGAAAGTAACATATGTATCCGTTTTCTAAACAATATATATGAAAGAGTTGTGAGTTTCATCATTTTGAAAATCAAATTTTCAAAATATCTATTCTATAGTGCGTGAGGACAAAAAATTGAACTTCTATAACGTTTAACCTATTCGTTTGAGAAACGAAAAGTGGGTATACACCGTCAAGACATTATTTGAGCACAGTATATATTGACAATGCAAGGGTGATACTGATGCAACTTTTCTGATCTAATTGAACATAGTTAATGCTTGTACTTATTTGATGGATTGAAAAGAAACATGACGAAATAAAATTCGATCGTAATTCAAAGCGAAGAAGTATCTAATGCATCTATTTTATGAGATAAAATAAAATCATCGTTCTTTACCTATAATAAGATACTATACTCTTCAATGAGACCAGTACTGAATTGTTCGAACTACATGCACTGTCGTAATCTTAGCTAGATATTGAAAAAAGAAACAATAGAAAATTGATGATTTTTATTTATCTAATATTTTCTTTCCGTTTTTTCAAATATCAATTTTATATTGGCATATTTTAGAATACGATTGATTGACATGATTCTCTTTTTTTTTGAACTGAACAAGCAAGCAGCCTTTATCAGTAGTATAACGAGAAAGGGAAAAGTGACATAGATGGCGCCGTTTCTTCATTTCTTTGATTGGTTTAACCAGTTTAACAAATACAAAAGCAAAAAAATGGTGGTAATAGTAATTGTTTCATTCTATACTACTCATCTCGTTGGATTTTAATAGACTCGTTAGAGATGCTACGTCCTCGTCGTAGTGTTCGTAATGGTGCTATTGAAAAGAAAGCGAGTATTTCTTCAACAGCATCCAATACTATTCCGTCACCACCTTCTCCTCGTCAAACTTCAAATTTAGAAGAACCAGAACAACCACTTCGTCTACTTGAACCACGCGAATGCGTTGGTCGATCAATTCAAATTGGATTAAATGAAGAAATTGAACTTTTATTCAAAAATCCTCCATCATCTGATCGATCATCACCAATTCCTTTCGAAGTTAAAACATCTAAAGCAGACGTTATTTCAAATGGTACGATTTTAACTGATGATCCACCGAAATTTCAACGTACTGAAACATTTATACGATATATTGAACCAACTCAATGTGAACTTGATGATATGATTGAATATGAAATGGATGAAATGGTAATAAATTGATGCTTGTAGCTTTCTTTCCTCTTATTAAACTATTTCGATTCAGGATCTTACATGGCTTAAACAAGTTAATCAAGAGCGTAGTAAACGTAATTTACGTTCAGTTAAAGAAGAAGAATTTGAACTATTAATCGATCGATTAGAAAAAGAATCTCATTTTCAAGCACTTGTCAATGGTGATGATTTAGGACAATCTATCGATGAAGATGCATTGTGTGTCATATGTTTGGATGGTGAATGTTCTAATTGTAATGCTATTCTTTTCTGTGACATGTGTAATATGGCGGTTCATCAAGAATGTTATGGAGTACCATATGTACCTGAAGGTAATACGAAATTTTAATCAACAATTATATACAATAAAAATTATAAATCTCATTTTAAGTTCAATCTAAGAATTCTACTGATTTTCAGCAATAGAAAAAAAAGATGACCTATTTTTTTTCGTTATTCAGAATTTTAAACTGATTACAATTCTTAACTTTCAGGTCAATGGTTATGTCGTCGTTGTTTTCTTTCGCCATCTAAATCAGTCCAATGTGTTTTATGTCCAAATCGTTTTGGTGCTTTCAAACAAGTTGATGATGGTGAACGTTGGGCCCATGTTGTTTGTGCTATATGGATACCAGAAGTTCATTTTGCGAATACAGTATTTCTTGAACCAATCTGTAATATAAATCAAATTCCAGTTGCACGTTGGCGCTTCACATGTTATATATGTAAACAAAAAAATGTTGGTGCATGCATTCAATGTGCTATCCGTTCATGCTGTACATCATTTCATGTGACTTGTGCTCAACAAGCTGGTCTTTATATGGAAATTGATGAAAATGATGAAAATGAATCTGTTACTAATGATGATGTATCAAACAGTGTCTCAACAAATAAATATAAAAAGCAACCACCAAAAGGTGCAACACGTTCACCACCACCTATTCGACGGCGTGCTTATTGTCATCAACATACACCAGTAGAAGTCGTTCGATCAAAAACAAAAGGTCGAACAAAAAGAGGTTTGTTGCTATTTGTTGTAAGAATTTGTTAGAAGAAAGAACAAAACATATCTTTGGATTTTAGATGAAAATGACGAAGAAGCATTGGAACGCATACAAAAAGAACGTATGAAAACTGCTCGAAAGATATTAGCTGAAAGACGTAAATGTGATCGATCTGTATCAGTACCAGTTGTACCAAAAGAAAAGTAATGAGAAAGACAAGACAAAATTCAAAATAAAATATTTCTTTGATTTCTAGAATGGAAGCTGTCTTAAATAAAGTAACTTTTTCTGATCGTGATAACTTTTTTAAACGTATTCAAGCTTATTGGACATTAAAACGTATGTCGCGAAGTGGTGTGCCATTGTTAAAACGTCTTCAAAATCAACGATCAACGAAAAAAAAAGTCATTTTCTATTATTACGAAATGAAATATTAATGATATTTTATTGTAGTTAAGCAATTCTCAAGAATATACCGATAAGCAATTATCTCAACAAATGGTACAATGGCGTCGCCTTCGACAAGATCTTGAACGAACAAGACTTCTTGTTGAATTAATTCGTAAACGAGAAAAATTAAAACGTGACTTAGTAAGCTTATAAATTTGTATAATCGTATTATTTTACACAGCAGATATCGGTGCCACTCTCTTGAGTCTCAAAATTGAAACTCATGTGTGCTCTCCAGAGTGAATGAACTACTAAAATATACTTCGAGTGAAATATCTCTATTAGACTCGAGCTGGTTTTTTTTCTACAGAAGTCGATTAGCTACTTAGATAAGTATGACCCTGGTCGCCCTGGATTACCCTGGAAACGTACTCGATGACCGTTAACCTTACTTTTGTTCCTACAGAAAAGCTATACTGATTGACTTTGCATGTCTGTTGCTACAAGCGAAGTACAGGAAAATCGTGGCTTCTAACTTACACTGACTAGGCTCATATTGAAAAGAAAAATCAACTATATTTTATCTTTAAGGTTAAAATTGATCAACAAGTACTTGATTATCAAATTCGTCCATTAAATGTATTTCTTCATCATTTACTTGAACAATTAGAAAGCCTAGATGAACATCATTATTTTGCAAATCCAGTTGATGAAACTGAAGTAAAAATTTTAAAATTAACTTGATTTTTATTGTTTCAAATAATTTGATTCGCAGGTTCCGACTTACTATAAATTTATAACACATCCAATGGATTTTTTGACAATGAAGAAAAAAGTTGATCAAGATGAATATACTAGTTTGGATCACTTTGAAAATGATTTTGGTTTGATTGTTAAAAATTGTCATTTTTTCAACGAAGCCAAATGTAAGAGAGATTCACCGATGTTTTTAAATCGCATTGTAATTATTCTTTCCTTTTAAGCACCGTTCTATAAAGCTGCTACAAAATTACGTGATAAAGTATGCTGATTATTGCATAAAGATGAGTTAAAATTTGTATTTTTTAGGGTTTAAATCTACTCAAACAAGCTCGACGTGTTTATGAAACAACAGGTTATGATTTGAAGACCGGACAGCTTAAAGAAGAGTCTAATGCAGATGGTAAGGAAATATTTTCTTTAGCAAAAATGATCGATCCCTACGTTTAAAATGTGTCTCAGAATCGATTGAGTAGTTTTCATGAATTTTACACGAATCTGTTTTAGATCTCGATTATGCATTCGAAGATCGCCTTGAAGTATTACTTCAACGTTTGAAGGAATATCAAACAATCGGTAAAGAATATTTTTAATTTATATTGCTAATCTTCGGTTCGTAATATTTGCAGAGCCACGATCAAAACATGTTGTTAATTTAAAAAAACAAATCGCTCAAGTTCGTCGAACAATAACAAAAAATCTATCAAATTCATCTCTAAATAATACTAATGATGATTCGGTTCTACAAAGAACTGCCAACGATGAGTCAAGTAATAGAATTTTTGAAACTCGAATATAAATATTGTTTATGTTTTTCAATTCTATAGTGGAAACAGTTTCGTCATTATCACCAAATGTTTCGTCATTGAATGTCACCAGAAATCAATCAGAATTAGCTGATCTTCAATTCATATCTCAAACGTAAGAATAACTGATACAAAAGATATGACTCGATTAGGAAGAATGTTGTACTTTTAAGTTGTTGTAGCAAACTAGTCCGAGTGACAACTGATTGTTGAGCTCATACTTAAATCAAAATATTTCATTAAGACTAGAAAAAGAACTTCGTATTTTCAGTGAGATTCGAACATCTACTAGAAAATCAAATAATGCTATTTCAGTCTGAAATTTCGTTCATAATTAAACCTATTGACTCTGCGAATATATGGAAAGTTGTATTCGAAAAAAACAAACATATTCCCTTCTAGCGTATTTAAGAAAAGCTAATATCTCAACATTGCAAAAGTCTTTATTTGATTCTCTAATGAATATGCAAAAATCGGATGAACAATCGTTAGTCCATTTGTAGTCTTAGTCAAACTTCGTTAGAGATCAAATATGATTACTCAAGTTAGTTATTTGATAAATATGTAGTTTTTGTTTTTTCCACAATATTATAACACAAAAATTTAATCTCAATTCACTACTTATTCTCGTGGACAGACACTTTATTACAATGATGAATTTCTTTAATATTAATCAATCTTTCTATTCATGCACTAAAATTTTATTTGCATAACTATTTCTCTTTTTAGTGATAAACCAAAGCCAACGGAGCCAAAAAATGAATCAGATCAAAGCAGTAGTGAATAACATGTCAAGTAAATAAAATAAATTTTCTAATTAAGGAAAATTTCTTTTTTTTTCTGTTAAATCTTTTAGATCTTTCCAAGAATTACAATGATGATCAATTTCTGTTCCTTTTTTTTTTGTTCTTTTTTCTGCGCGCAATCTTTATATATACTTTCGTGTGTTAAATATTAATATCACTTCGATGTTATAAATAAGACATTTTTGTTTTATGTATATATTGTAGAGTGTACTTATGAGATGATTCTGTTTTCTTTTCTTTTTGGCGCGCATTTATTCATCCATTTCAATTCTAATCATATCTTCAGATAATCGTCTGAGAATGATATCGTGCTTTAAGTGTGGTCGATCGGGTCACTTCGCTCGTGAATGTATGAATTTGTCTGGAAACAATTCAACATATTTTGAATCTTTTAATGATATGAATTGCAATGAAAACATGTTTAATAATTTTAATTCTTTTGTTTATAATAATAATAATAATAATAATAATAATAATAATAATTCAATTAATGCATCACAACGCTGTTATCGTTGTAATGAATTCGGTCATAGAGCTCGTGAATGTTTATCAGATAATGATATTCGTACGTGAAATTTGGAAAATTTAGTTAATATTATCGAATGTTTTTTTCAGGTACATGCTATAATTGTGGTCAAAGCGGACACATTCGTACGGATTGTACAACATCAGTAAATACAATATCAAATATGTATCGTAATTCAAGAAATAATACTCTCTGTTATCGTTGTGGTCAGTCTGGACATTTGTATGAATTTTTAATCGTCTTCATGAAAAATCCTTAGTGAAAGTTAGTTTCTCATTCTAGTGCAAGAGATTGTTCGATATCAATAGAGAGTAATGGTGCTCCTGTACCCGATGTAATAAACGGCATTTTGAGTGATCGAAGTTAGTCGAAAATTGAAGAATAAAATAGAAAAAATGTCCATTTTAAAATAGTTTGTTTTAATTGTTCACGTCCTGGTCATATTGCTGCAGCGTGCCCAGAAATTAGTCAAACAAATATGCGTGATGTTATTTGTTATTGGTAAAGAAACAAAATAGAAACTTCTTTGAATATTTGTGACTCTTATGTTTTGTTAATTATTTTAGTTGCAATCAAACTGGTCATTTATCTCGCGAGTAAGAGTTTGTTTTGAGACTAATTAAATAAAAGAAAATATATTGAAAACAATAGTGACACCTCCAAAATAAACCTAGACAAAGGAAAGACTAGAAAAATGTACATTCACATTGGGATAGAATAGTGTCTTGTTAATTAACACTTCGCAATATTTTTCATTTTGATATTTCTACAGTGCATATTAATTGACTTTTATCATGTTTTAGTTGTCCCGAGTCTAGTATCAAATGTTATTCGTGTGGTTTAATGGGTCATATGGCACGTGATTGTTCCAATAATCGTATATTTTCTTCAGCACCATTCATGCGACAACGTCAGATGATTGTTTCAAATCAATTAAATAACGCCTACATGCCATCAATTAATTAAGCAATGGCAATCATAGAATTTGGTTTTTCTTTCTGTAGGAGTATAATCATGTGTTTTGTTTTTGTTGATTTGATTATTGTTCTTTTTTATTTGTTGATTATTCTTGTTCTATATTTCACCACAGTAGGACAATATAGAACAGAACAGCATCATATACGATGAGCAAAACTACTACTTTAATTTGTTTACCATTGTTATTATTATTATGTTCCTATTGCGTTTTTTTCTCACTATAATTTTATTAGCTTCACACATAGATAATGAATAATTCTTGTACAATAACACGTTACTATGGTAGTAATGAAAAAGATCTCGAAAAACTACGGCGTTTTATTGAACAAGCACAAACATATTCTAACAGAATATTAATTGGTGTAGATGTTGAAAAAGATCTAACTGATTGTATTCAAAAATATGCTCAACAACAAAAATTATCAAACATACCAGTAGATTTTATACCAATTCAGCCATGGATTGGAATATCTTCGCCATTGAATATTCTGTTAAATCATTTATCATTAAATCAAACAACTGTTCTAATACAATCAGTTGAAATTCAATGTACGTCATATCATGTCGATCGTTTACGAGCATATCTTCAAGAAGATAATATCCTATGTGCTGGTGCTGTACTCGATGGTCATCATGTATCAACTGATAGTCTATCATATAAGAAATATGTTCCCTTACACGGCGATACAAGTCCTTGGAATACTTTTATTTTATGGAATTTAGAAAAATTACGTCGAACAGGTTTTCCAATGTGCGCTGATTTTGTCAATCCACCTGGCATGGAAGATAGTGCTGCTATTGGTTTACAACAAAAATTATTTGGTGGTATGAAAAAAAATCGTGCTCTACTCATTCATTTCAATGATAATGTCCAATGGTTAAATCAGTTTGATGATGATCAAGAACGTCATTTAAAACATCAATTGAAAATGAAATCAAAGAATAGTCGAACTCAACAACTATTACAAATGTTAGATTTATCTGATAGTGATCAAGAAGTTTGCATTGGTATAGAGTATATTAATGAAAAATTATGTCAGTGAGTTATGAAATTGAATCGTTTCTTTTCTGTGCGCTAAATTAAAAGCCTTCTGTATAGGTCTGTTTTTATGTATTAAATAGAACATCAAAATAGCTAAGTAAGCGAACTGGAGACGTATAATGTTGATGTCGTGTAAATTTATTTTGAACAAAACAAAAGAGAGGAGCCTTTGATAAAACTCTTTCTTATTCCATACAATCAATGAAAAATTCTTCAAGTTCTTCTGAATCACTATCCTCATCATAGTTTAATATAGTTGTATTAGAAATAGTCGATAAAGTATTTCGATCATCTTCAATGATTGATTGTGAAACAGTTGCTTGTTGAATTAATTGTTGATAATTAATTAAAGTCGTAATACATCTATGGCATAAATTAAATTGTAACAATGAAAGATTTTCATAGCATATCGTACAAAGAGGAACAAAATCCTTATTTTTAAATATAAAATCAATAAAATTAGCTGGCAGTATTGACATTCGTTTCCAACGTTGATTTGCGTCTTTAACACGTTGGCGTAATTCTTCGTTTTTGAATTTTGAAAAGTAGGGTCGTGATGCTTTGATCATAACATCGTGTTTTGAACAATGTTTGTTTGATACATCGACATCTCGAAATGTAATTGCTGATATTCTTGAATTGTCCAACGATGAACAGGATGTTTGGTGATCTGCCAGCATTAATTTGTTTTTTGATGAACAACAAGAACATACTAATAGATAACGAAGTAAATTTGTATAACGAGAATGTTTTGGTTTGTCATTTCGTATTTCTGTACATGTTGAACACGAACAATAGGATGATTTTGTTGTGTACATTCATTATCAAATAAAATAGAAATTATTTAAAATGAATTTCACTCTTTCTTATTCTTATGTTGGTAGTACAATTGTAATGACATTGAGAACAAAAAGAAAAACGACGCATTGATCTTCTTTCCTTGAATATTTAATATAGGTTGGATTTGAGAACAAACTAAAACGTATGTATTCGATTAAATAAATAGAAGAATTGAGCGACAAAAGATGATTACGATTTTAAAGGATACAACTTTTTTTTTAAATGATAGTTGGAGAAGAAAATGAAATTGACAAGATTAATCGTCTAGTTCATTTTACATATGATAAAATCTTAAAGGGCAGCCTTGATATCATGGAACAATGATAGGCGTGTTGACAAATTACATTTTTTTGAAAAAAGATATTGAACTTCGCGTTTCTCTTTCTTTTTATTCATGTTGATTTTGATAATAAAATAATAAATAAATAAATTTTTAAAATTAATCTTTGATTCTTTATATTTTGTGGAATATTAAAAAAAAAGACAAGAATTCTTTTTTTTAGATGGTTCGTTCAACGTTCGTTAATCTAATTCTTTATAAACTTTTCGCATTGATTACCATTTATCTGTTTGTATGCATTCATAAAGAAGTTCCGGAGCCCTATATGGACGAATATTTTCATTTTCATCAAGCAGCTAATTATTGTTCAGGAAACTACACACATGTAAATATCATTGTTTAAAACAGAAAATAAACAGCATGTTCCTTTTGTTTCTATTATTTATATTCAAGTGGGATCCAAGCATAACTACGCCACCTGGTCTATACATGATAACACATTTATTGGAAATGATGTTAAATAGTATTCAAATATTGGATAAAACATTTGGTGCTTGTTCATTAGGATTAGCTCGATTTACAAATGTTATTTTTATGTTAGCATTACCATTTGTTTTTATGAAATATCTTGAAAAAATAAAAAAAGATGATGAACAAGTAAGTGACGATAAAGAGAAAAGAAATGTATCTATATTCGTAAGAATAATGACAGTAAAAACATATTTTTTGAGTGATCTTGAAAAGTTTGAAGATGAAAAAAGCATGTAAATAACATTTCCAATCGAGATCCTAAAAAAAAGAGAAACTAATTCTTTCATTAAAACAAGATATGTCATCGAGGAAATATTTAAAATAGTGCATGCAAAAGAATTAGTAGGCCTTCGAAGTATAATTGTCTTATATTCTAAAATGATTCTATAGCATTAAAGTAAAAATGTCCAATAACTTGGAACAGTCTATCACCATATTTTGATTGTCATTATATATGCATGATACTTCGAAGTATCCTACTATCAAAAAGCTATTTTAGTCTGACCTGTCATTCGTTTGATTTTTTTCATTTCTTAAGCTTCAAAAAAAAACCCGTATTTGTAGTTAGTACGAAGAGTTTAACAGTTCTAAATTATTTGTTCTTTGTTGGAAAAGTCATTTCAATGTCTAACAGATAACAGTTTCGGTCATTCGAGTTCTTTTTCTATCTGAAGAGGCGAAATATATATGTATATAGCAAGTTGAATTGCGACTTTTAAAACATACAATATATGCCAGTTGCACTTCTAATTAAATAAATGAATCATTTTAGGTTTCCATGCTGTCTGCATTATGCATGAGCTGCCACCCGTTAATTTATTTTTTCACTTTTCTTTATTATACTGATGTTGGCTCATTATTTTTCGCCATGGTATCTTTGACAACTCATGTGTATCATTATCGTTTCTTGTCTGCTATGTTTTCTATTATTGCCTTAACATTTCGTCAAACAAATATAATAATTGTTGCTTATGAAATCGGTTTGACCATAATTGAAGAATTTCGTTCGAAAAATAAACAAAGTCATATATTACACGTTTATACATCTCGTTCAAGTGATACTATTGAAATAAAAGAATACTTCATAGTCCTATGGAAATATGGTCGATTAGAAATTAAATTAATTTTAAATCTTATTCAATCTATTATTTGGACTTGTCGATATAATCTATGTGTGATTATATTATTTGTGCTTTTTTTTATTAAAAATAATTACTCGATGACACTGGGTCACCAGGAGCATCATCAAATAGTATTACATTTAGCTCAAATGCATTATTATGCCACATATACGACTTTTTTTGTTGGTGCACATATTGTAAGTAATCATTATAATTTGCTGTCAAGGACATACTTGTATCTGAGTACAATAAAAGTCATAGTAACATTAGACAGTACTTGAAGCATTATTTGCCAGAAATGAAAAGAACTTTTATCGAGAAAAAAATGTCTATATATATATATATATATAATATTTAGATGATTATATAGCGTAAATACTATTTTGTTACCAAAGAAAAACAAAACAATCAGCATGAGAATATGATTCCTTGCTGATGATCACTTTCATAGAAGAATATTTTTTACTTGTATTTCTGTTGATTTTCATACTACTCAAGAGTTAATATTCGGTGCAAAGAATGTTAAAAATAAATAAGAAAAAATGAAATTATTTTTATTCGAGTTCGTTAAGCAGACAACTTATTAATAATGTCACCTGATTGAAGAAGACAAAAAGACAATGAATATTTTTTCACTTAAGAAATTCCTTGCTTTTGATTAACGTAGAGCGGATGAAAACAAAACATGGCTATTTAATAGTCATCAATTTTCCATTAAAATGCATTTATGAAGTATATTATTCTATGATTAATCTTTCAGAAAATTGGAACATATTCTTTTGTACAAATTTTAACCTTATCAACTCTCACCTGAGAGACATCTGGAAAACGTAATCAACTAGTTTTATTAGTTTTCGATTACTTGAATTTTCAAGGATGCAGTTATTCTTAGTTATATAAGATTGTGATTCTAATGATGTAATCTATCGCTGTAGACGTATTGAACCTTTCGTAAATCTTCAATATATATGAAATAAATTAACAAACTTCTTTCGCTGTTCTGATGGTTTTAATTTAGTTGAAATATTACATATCTAAATAGAATCAAATCATTTAATAATATCAATTGACTATGTTTAATCGAACGAATCATTTTATTTTTTTATTTAGTTGACAAAAACCAATCTTCTACGTTTACTTCGATTTCTTCGGTCGCACGCGGTCGTTTTCATTATTTTACTATTATTAATAAATGCCAGTATAAAATACTTTACATATGAACATTTATTTCTTATATCGGATAATCGTCATTATACATTCTATCTTTGGTCACGTTTATTCAAACGATATTCTCTATTTCGTTATTTATTAACACCTATATATGGTATCTGCGTAATATTACTTTATTTCCAAATATATGATCGATCATTATTAAACATTCTTCTTTTGTTGATATGTACTATGTTATTAACTGTATTTCAAAAACTATTAGAATTTCGATATTTTATTTTACCATTTATACTACTTCGATTGTCGATTAATGATAGAAAATCATCGAAATTAATGATTGAAATGTTTCAAGCAATAGTAATCAATATAATAACGTTGTATATCTTCTGCCATCGTACTTTTTTTTGGTCAACACATCCGAATATTATACAAAGATTTATGTATTAAATAAATTCGACATTAAACTGGAGTGAAAAACATTTTTTACATTATTCTTGTTATTACAATTAAGACGTTATTCTTTTTTTTGTCATAAGTAAACATATTTGTTATTGAGAATTGTTGTTGAGGAAAAAAGCGCTATTTGACATATATTATTATTCTTCGTGGTATGAATAATTTTTAGATCAATAAATATTTGGTCATGATTGTTACCATTGCAAAGAACAACAGAGAGAAAAAAACCTGCTGAAACCTAGTTAATGATTGCGTTATTGCAATTGTCCCTTATTTCTTCTATTTATTCACTATGAAGACGTATAGATTGCTGTGAAGACTTTTTTCTTGGTTATGTCTTCACGGCCGAGAGACACAAAAATCAATGCAGAAATGTGTGCTTATTTGCACTCGTAATTTTGCTGTTTGAGAATAAATAAGTTCGAAATAGAGACCATCAATTGATAGGGTTTATCTTTTCACAGCAAGGAATTTGCTTTTTTTTCTCCATGTCATAAGCAAGCAATTTAACATGTCTTAACGTGTTAAAAATATACCCATTGTGCAAACAATCGATGTCTGTATGTATTCATGTTTATGACGATTGAATAGAAGATAGTTTAGATCTTTAATTTAATAATACACGTACTAATTAAATGCTTCTTTAATCTCGCTTAAAAGATATCTCTGATTCGTTGATTTAAAATATAAAATTTAATTTTTTTTATTTAGAAAAATAAATGCGAAGAAAAACTGATCAATAATTAAAATGAATATATAATTATTCTACCGTAAAGTTCGCTGTGAGCGCAAATTTGCCAGTACAAGATGATATTCAAGACTTTGCCGTTCTCTCCATTGTTGTGTTTTCAACGTCCTCTTTGGTATTATCTTTTATGTAGGAGCCTGGTTAACGACGCTATTGAGGGAAGAAAACATTTACTGTTAAGATGAGTGTGTTGAGAACAACAAAAAAGTGAGAGCGAACGCAAAGAAAAATCAAACGGAAACTGTTTGACCTTGTACTATAAATAATGGTGTATAGCCGTCTGGCGCTGCTTTTGCTCTCTATGTGTAGAGCATTTTGCTTTCCTGTATGTTTCATCGAAGCAGTATGTATGTGGGCGTGTGTGTAGTGCATAAAAGATATTAGTGCATTTTTTTGAATGCTTGTTTTGTATGTGTGTAGTAGTGATTTTCAGTGGCGGCGGAGCCACTGAGATCCATGATGCTTGAGTCTCACCTAGATTTCACAAGACGAGGCTCAGCCTCACTTGCTTTTGTACTGAATATTGTTACTTTTTATTCTTGCATCAAAGTAGGAGCAAAGAAAAGTAGTTTTTGGTATTTTTCAATCTTCTTTTTCTATACTGACCATTTTTATTTTTACTGAAGTTCAATAAAAAGAGGACTTATTTTCTACTTGTTGCTTTCATAACATTCAACGGTAGAAAAAAAATGTTATGAGCCTCACCTGACTTAATGACGCTCCGCCACCCCTGGTAGCTTTACAATATAAAATGTATAGATAGAAATATACATACATATAGAAATGAACAAGATAGAATTTAACCCATAGAGAGAACAAAGATAACGTGTATGTACTATAAAAATAAATAAAGGGAAACAAAATGTTCTTTTGAGATTAAATAGCCTTGATTGTATGATTATATAACTAGAGAATTTCTATCCTACTTAAAGAAGCCAGTTTATCTGTTTTCTTTTTATGAATGTTCTTGTTTCATCATGCTCGCTGTCGATAAGGAGTAGAAACAGAGTAGGTATAGGCTTATACCTGCATAATAATAGTTCAACGAGAATTTTCTGATTGAACTTTATATTTTTAAGAGCATTATGAGGAATTCTTTTTTTAAATATTGTTTCTAATATATTCTTTTGAAATCAAGTTCTTGATAAAAAAAAATTCACATTCTATTAGAAATAATCATTTAGAAGTAACTCATAATACCGAAGAAATATTAATGGAGAAAGAAATTTGATCGAAATATTTGTCTATTTTTGTGTTTTGTATTATTCTTTTAACCTCTGATATCAATAATTGATCAAAGAAAGAGTGGAATGAGTAAAGAAAAAAAAATGTCCCCAAATATATTGTGTATGTAAAGGTAAACGTAGGCACTTCATACGGGTAGCTTTTTTCATGGTCTTAACTTTTGTGGTCTCTCCTTTTTTTTCCTCTTTGCATATGAGTACACAAGCAACTGAATTTCAAGTGAAGAATAATTCCATTCTTTTCTCTCACTATGATTCAAGCTTGAATGTGCGCTTGCTGGTCTTGATCAAATAAAACATGGACTTTTTATTTTTATTTTTTCGTTTCTTCGACAGCAAATCTCACTTAGAAGTATAACTATATCATACAACGAATTTTATTTGTTTTTGTCTTATTTTATTCCAGATACAAATTAATGAAGACAATATCTTAAATATCAAGCAACGAAAGAAAAGAATAATGAACAGTAGTGTTGATATGCAGTCATCGATGATCGAACTTGATGATGATGATGATGATGACAAATCAAAATCTAGCGATGATTATCAGTATCAAGATAATACTAATAAGCAAGAAGTTGGAACACATGTATCTCGTTCAGCGGTTTCTAATACAAGTAGTACAGCCACGTCGACTAATGGAGCAAAACGTCAGAAAGATATTTCACCATGTTATGTATGTGGAGCCAAAGCACATGGTTACAACTTTGATCAAAGTAGTTTGAAAGAAAATTTAGGTTTTAAAAAATAATTTACAATCAATTTATTTCATTATAGTCACGTGCGAATCATGTAAGGCTTTTTTTCGACGAAATGCATTAAAATCCATGGTAACCATTTAATGAAATTATTCTGCATTCATTTTGATTTGCGTAGTCGTAAAAATATTTTTAGGATAAATTTCGATGCCGAAATAATAATAATTGTCTAGTAATATCAACAACACGAAAACGTTGTAAACGATGTCGATTAACAAAATGTTTTAAAGTCGGTAAGTACTTAACCATGATATCTTTGTTTTTAACACAATGTAAAATGTGCAATGTTCATGTGTAGCGGTAAAATGTTGTATTTTCTACTACAAAACATGATATACATCCTCGTAAAATGCATAATAGAGAGAGTGATTGAGACGTTCATAGAACTAAATCCACTTTCAGATTATTATCAACGTGAATGAATTTAAGAATCTTACAAATTTTATGTTCTATGGGTTCATTATAGAACATTAGAATTAGTGGGTTTTCTCTGTAAAGTGCACTAAAAATCAACAGTATCTGATAAACAGAATAATATTTTGACCAATTCCTTCATTTATAACATTAACAAATCGATTCAGCTTCATATTTTCATATTATGGGATTTCTTTTAAAAGCTTCTTAAAAGTGTTATTAATATTAATTAATTTACGCGTTTCGTTTTCATTCAGGTATGCGCAAGGAATGGATATTAACAGAAGAAGAAAAACGCTCAAAAAGAAAAAAGATTGAACGCAATCGTTTAATAAAACAACAAGAACGACTAGTTAATTATCAGCGACAACAACAAAATAAAAATTTAATGTATTCAAATACTCAAAGAAATATTTCGTCATCATCTATCACTAAAGTATGTCTGCAGCAAAACAACAAAACAACGAATTTTTACTATACGTTTGTTAAAAGAAAATTCCAAAAATGATTTACGCAGAAGAAAAGAAAATTTTCAATAGTTCGTATAAAGAAAGAAGTCACTTATTAAGTTTACTTTCGGTGCTGTTATATTATAATCGTATTCAGGTCACCACTATACTTTCATAATATGACCTTAAAATACGAATCGGATGATTCTTGGGTACAATTTACAATAATGACAAGTACTCGTCATATTGTTCGATCTAATTTATGTGTCATGTAAACGCTCTTGTTTAAATACAAGAAGTAAAAATAGTAATTGAACTAATCGGATTAGAATGCTTCCAGAGTTCTAAGGAAAATATTGATCATGATGATTTTAATTCTTGCTAGTTTATAAAATGAGTTTTTCAATGATTTTCAATCCTAATGTTCGAAGATTTTTGATATATTTGAAAATTCTATTTTGAAAGTATGCTAATGCAGGAAACCCTTCATTTGTATGAGATTAGAAAAACTAAAAATAATTCTTCTTCAAGTTTTAATCAAAATATTTCCTTGTTTTTAACCCTTTCCGGCCCGGTGTTGCCATATGGCAACATTTTTCCCTAGGGGGGTACGGCAATTTCAAAACAGCGGGTCGGAAAGGGTTAATGTTGTTAAACTATTTTTGCAGATTTATTTTAAATGAAAATTTTTCACTTTTAATTAATTTATTGCCCGAAAAAGACAGGCATGCGAAACCAAATGAAACTGTTGCTTTGATATTGTTGCCAAAAGTAAATTGAGAAAAGAATTAACTAATGATCAACTGAGTATCTTTTATTTTCGAGAAAAATGATCTTATTTTGCCATAAATTTATTTTTCAAAAACAAAATAACGAAAACAAATAAACAATAACAAACCTATTATTTTTATTTTTGGTGTATGTGGATTTGTTGCTTAAATTTTTTTTTAAAAGATTTTACGCATTCAAACAATTATAATCTAAATTTTCAGAAATGTCTAAAATAATTTAAAGAACTAATCTAAACTTCTATACTCATTTTTACTGCCTGGTAGAATTAGGAAGACTCAGTCAGTAATATACTAATATTTGATTTAATCAAAATGTTCATATTGTCTCTTCTGTGAGTAAATTTCAAAAGAAACATTATACTATGATAAAACTACTAAGTTCAAGAAAAATAATGATTGTTTTTCATTCTGACATAGTGTGTGGCCCGAAATTTTTAATTAACACAATTGAGCTTATCTAAATATTTATTTGTAATACAACCAATATGACTAAAATCATCGTTTTCAGCAGATCTACAAAGACCAGGTTAGAAAAATATATCTCGAATTTATTAAATACTAGTAAGACTACTGAGTTTTCTTTTTAAACTATTCTACCGGTTCGATAGTAGAAAAAATTCTATGCATAGAATGCATATTTGTAAGTTATCTCAGGAGGAAGTCTATGTACACATTCAATTCCGATTTAAATGACGTCTTTTACATCTACACTCTACGTATAATTCAAGTGAATGCCCTAACAGAATTTTAACTTCTTGCTACGACTCGACAATACTACTGACTTTTTAATATATTTATTGACCTGTCAGCTTAACAGCACCCAAGTATTTTCAGAAAAATCTTATATCTTAAAAATTAACCTTGAAACTTCTTTCATGTGAAGGTTAAACATTCAGCAGCTTATAAGAAGAGTTTCACCATTGACCGAATTTGTATTTACAAGATCTGAATTTTCCATTGTAAAATTATGTGCTCTCTTCATAGGAGAGAAGGGAGGCTATTAAAATTGAAAGAGAATATCTAGAAAGATTCTCATAATTACTAATATAGAATACCTACTTGTTAAATAATGTTCACTTCGCTTCTATAAAAATCGCTTCCACCGGTGCAATTTCATTTTATTTTTTTATAAATCAAAATTCTTGTTGATTTTCCAAATTTATGGTCTTTTTCTTTTCTTTAGCGTTCATCTTCTTCAAAATCTCAACGATTAGTATCAAAAACAACTTATGAATTACCTAATCTCCCAGTACCATTGATTTGTATGCATCGACCATCAGATCAACAAATGTATCAAAGTCAACTATGTTTATTAAAACAATTGTCCGATGGGTATCAATTGATATCTCAACAATATCCACAGCCATCAAAATTTTCCTATCGTAATGCACTTATATCTCAAACTATAGATATGGAAACTAAATTACTATTGGTAAAAGATTTAACACGAGACTTAACACAAATGACGACATCACGATTATTAAATTACTTTTCATTAATACCTGAATTTCAATTATTAACAGATTTAGAAAAGAAATCTATTTTAATTAAAAATACGCTTTCAGTCTTTATGTTTCATGGAGCATTAACATACAATGCTCAAAGTGACGTATTTGTTGATCGAACAACAGGTATTCACAATAAAAATAACAGAAATATGATAATATCTATCTATTTTAGCTGATCAACCTTATGATGCAAAATATATATTACTTGTATATGGTGCGAAAGTTTATAATAATTTTATAGCGTTAGCTCATGAATTAGCATCTCTGACATATCAATCACCAACTGATACAGAATTAGATGAACGTTCACACACATTATTTTTGTTGCTTATGATTGTTTTATTATTTTCTAATGGCTTTGACTCAGGTTTTGATACCTATTCAATGGAAGAAGAAGAACAACAGAAAACACTAGAAAAAGAATCAAATACATCAATTATGAGTCGATCATTATCAATAACCAGTGAATCAATATCATCTAGTTCATCATCATCCTCCTCATCATTATCACCATCAGTTTCACCACTTTCGACATCGAAATTAAATGAAAAACTACATAAAATTCAACAAATGTATATTGAAATGACTTGCCGATATTTACATGATGCATTTGGATTAACTGTTGGACGTCGAATGTTTCAAAACATTTTACCCTTACTATTCGGTAAATAATACTACATTGTTTTTTCAACAATAGCTTTTGAACGCATTAGAAAAAATATAGAATGAAAAGAAAAGAAAATCAATAGAAATTCAATTAACTGTTCTTATTCAGTTCTAAATATTATTATGTTTTTCTTTGATTTTAATATTTTTGCATTTATATTAATAGATCTGCAAAAGCTTTGTGCAACATTAGCCAATGTTAATTTATGTGAACTAGCCGAAGATGAAGATCGATTGTCTTCATCAAGATCAACAACACACAGTATCACACCAAGAGCTTCTGGTCATCAAACAATATCATCTCAATTTAATTCTACAATAAGTGAAACATCGAATTTAAATGAATTTCAAAAAGAAAATCGTGTGCCATCTCATATAATTCACTACTAGTATCACCAACTACTAGTTTACTATTTTTTTATGCATAATGGTTTATCATTTATTGTTTTACACACAATACCAACATTTAAGAAGTTATCAAGTATATGAACTAACTTTTTCTTGCTTTCAAAAATGTCATAACTTCTATGATCCCTTTATTTTGCATAAATTGGGTGCATCATTTTTTTCTCAAATTTTGTTTACCAGTCATATCATATATATGATTATGATGGTATTTTTTCTCTCTGTTTATTTGTGTTCTCTGTTTCAGTACTTGCTACCTATATTAACATATGATGATTAATACACAATCATAGTATGTATAAGATTGAAAAACATGTTCGTTAAACATGAGACATTCCCAATTTCATTTACAAATTTCAATATATTTCCGTTTATTTTTCATTCATCGCTGTTTTTTTTCTCTTGTCCTGAGTATTGTTCTTACGTTGTCGGTGTTATTGCTGACCTCGAGTTTATATATAGCTTAGATTTTTTTAACTGATTGCTCTAGTATGTGACTTCTCTTGTTTGTTTCACTTTCATTTTCTTTGTGTCGGTTCGTAGTTTCAGTATTTAGTATTGTATGTGATTCACTTGTACAGCTACATGTTACGATGCGTGCGAAAGCAAAACAAAACAAAACAACAAAATCAAATATACATAAGCGAACACTGATGAAGGTCATTTGAAATTATTTCACAAAAGAAAAGCAAAAATTGACGATAAAAGTAAAATTTACCAATTGAATGTTTACTAGTTATCTGTTATCAGATCGATTATTTATTGAATCGAAAGTTGAAAAACTAATACTCAAGACTAACGTATAGAGAAGAAAAGTATTCTTGATTTCTTCAGAAATGACAATTTATTTTCAGTTAAAAAATATCGAAAGAACAGCATGGAAAAATCTATTGAATTCGATCATTTGTAATAATCAGCAGTGGACAACAGTACCAATCGATCGGGAAACTGTTCCACTTTAAGCAGAAATGG
>OENM01000672.1:0-19052 GCA_900239745.1 Rotaria magnacalcarata
AATACTGAAAAATGGCCAAAATTTCATATACAAAAACATCATGACTTTTTGATTTTTTTCGTTCTAAATTGAGATGATAGAGAAATGTCCTATACACAGTTTTGTAGAGCAAACCAAGCTCTATCGATTGGTGTATGACTCGATTTCGACTGTGAAAAATTTATGGGAAAACGTTTCACTGAAACTAGCCAACCATTTTTTTACAATTTTTAGAACTATTTTTGAGGGTTTGTGTGATGCGACGGCTCTAGCAAGCCAGTGGAAAATCTTTAGACCGTAATATTTTGGATTCATATATGGTACACAAAGACTGAAATTTCTAGAGGGTCAAATCCAGAATCGGTTGACACCCGTGTTTTTTCAAATTTGAAAATCTTTGATTTTCTCATGGAGCGTCTGTTAAATATCGATAAATGTAATAATCATCGATATTATATAAAATATTCTTTCTAGATTAACATTTATCATGAAAAAACAAATTATATTGAAGATACTTAAATGGCTTTACAGAAAATATTTTCAAATAATATGTTGTATCATTCAGTGTTTCATCCGTACTCAATATGTGTTTTGTATCAAAGTTGTTTTTATTAAGTGCAACGGTAGATACGATGATTATTCACATATTAACGAAACAAAAAACATATACGTATATACATGTACAATTTTTATTAGAAGATTTCTCAGTTTAGAGCTTTATCACTTCTTTATTTGCCAGATCTAGTAGTTTTTCGGTGTACTATGCGATAACAATTTTTCTCTTTCCACACCTTACATTTTTTTCTCTCGTTTAGTTAAAGGATAAAGCATATATATTCAACCGAATACTTTATTCAGGTAGGCATATTTATTAAAAATACTAGTAAGTGTAATTAAATAGGTCAAGAGTTCTAAATAGAAAGTATTACTAAGAATGAGCGTTGTTGGGATGTGGAATATTTTTGGATTAAAAACAGATAGAGATCAGAAAAATAAAAAGAACTGTTTCTAAAGTCTCAAAATATGATGATTAAAATCGAGCTGATTAAAATATAACTAGTTCAAAATTAGAGAAACCTTTTGCGAATTTTCTCATGATCAGATTGAAATCGTTAGGCTGATTCTAGAAACTTTACTATTGATATTTTCGAACGGATTTGTGTATCTAAAATTCAGAATTTATTCTCGATTGACTATTACTATGCGATATTGTATGATTCGTATAATTGTCAGATACTTAGATCAATCGCTGATTTTATCATCGCAAAAATCTTCATTTAGAAATAGCAGAAAGATTATATGAAATGAAAAAATTTCAGCTAGTTTTCATATGAAAATGTTGAAAATGAGCTTATTAATGATTATGAATAGATGTAATTCTAATAGTCTTCTAAAGTATGTCCTTCAAAAGTGTGTTAACTCTTGAAAATCAAATACTTGAAGTATTCTCGTATAATGATTTAAATGATCTCTTTTGATAAAAGTCGAATACTCGATTTAGACAAATTAATTTCACGTATGATAAAAAATCAACCATATGAAGTTAAAGTTTATCGTAATCTACTTATACCTTCGCATTGCTCTGTATGACGCATAATTCAATGTTTATAATGAGCAATAGTTCAAAATAGAACGATGTAAAATGTTGTATTCATGAGGACCTATCTTTGCCAAATGTTCAATTGTAAGAAGTTCCTTAGCGATCGTGTCTAAGTTGATGTTTTATCAACATGAAAATTGTATATAATACTAATTAACATATTTACATAGAAAGATTCTTATAAAAAGAAACATAGTTACCCTCTATTTCTAATCGGATTAGAAGTCAACAATGCATAAATTCGTCATTGGATAAATAATTTTCTGAATTTTATTGGTAAAGAATAAGTTTTAATCGATATAAACTATATATAAGAAAAGCAAAGTTGTTCCATCACAATTCGATTATCTTATGGTAATCTCATTCAAATGGATCTGTAATTTTGATATAATTTGAATTGTCGTTGTGTCTATGCTACAGTCAGATTGTTCGTTTGTTGAGTTTGATAAAAATGGCTTCAGGATGAATGACAGTCATTTCTGTCAAATGAAAATTTTCATTTATTTTATCTCCAGGTAAAATATTATATTCACTGAGAATACGTGTCAAACATATTTTGAGTTCCATGATTGCACAACGCATTCCAACACAATTTCTTGGACCAATCCCGAATGGCATCCATGATATTGGATGACGTTTTGTTAAATGCCGTTCAGGAATAAATTCATTTGGATCATCAGGACCCAAAGATCAGGACTGAAATGAATGGTCATTATGTCGGCTTGTATGATACAACCTAAATATAGAATCAAAATTTTTACATTCAATATTTTTTCCTAGTAGAATTTTCATCCAACCTTCTTCAATAGGATGACCACATATAGTTGTCGTCTTGTTACATTCTCGTGATGTTGCTTGTATTATAATAGGAAATACTCTAAGTACTTCACGAATAAACATGTCTATATAGGACATATTTGTAACCAGATCATAATTGTCTTCGTAATCTTTTTGACCGAGATGCGCATCGATTTCGGCAATAAGCTTTTGTTGAATATCTTGTTTTTTCGCTAAAATATATGTACAATATGCTAATGCGGTCGATGTGGTTTCATAACCGGCGATCATGAAGATAAGAATATTGCCTGTAATTTCATCTGGATGCAAAATCTTTTGTTCTTTTTCTTCTTCCATATTTTCCTATGAGAATTGCATAGAATAAATATTTTGATTTTTGAGTTAAAATATTCAACAAACTAGTTTATCTTTTTCATCAGGCGCTTCTGTGTCGATCATAAGCTGAAGTAAATCAATACGTTTCTTTTCAGAAGAATGTTGTTTACGATAGTTAACAATTTCTTGAGCTCGATTAATAATCCAGAATGGAGCCAGTTCTTCCATAAAACAAGTCATAAATGGAAATATTCTTCCGAGTGTTTGAATCAGTTTTAGTTGATATATGGAAAATTTTATAAGAAATGATTTGAGAAATGGCATCACATTACTCAACTGAATAACAAACAATTTATCATAATTAAGTTCTACTACTTCAGCTGACTTTTTCAAGTAAATATTATCAATTTCATTTTGCATATCGCTTTCAATGTCAAATCCTGAACGCCCTAGAAATAATAATCAAAGTTAGTTACAAAAAACCTTTTCGTTTCTTCCTGAAGTTCTTCGATGAAAACAACATTATTTTCTTCTTCTTACTCACAAATAATATCTACTGTCATGAGTTTATACATATCATAAATATTGAATTCGTGATTATTTTCATTAATAGTAGCTAGTTTATTCATCAAAGTTTCAATACATTGATTTACAGCGGGTAACATAATTTTCATTTTGCTAAGCGAAAAAGTTCGATTGACAATATGTTGTTGACGTTTCCATGTAGCTCCTGCTGCTCCAAATAGATTTTCAGGTGTTCCAGGTCCCATACGTGCCAAAAATAAAATACGACGTGAATGAAATGATGAAAATTGTTTTATGAAAACTTCCTGTAAAAATTCAACATCAGATACAACATACAACGGACGTGTACCCTCGTACAATCCGTAGATCGAACCGTATTTACGTGTCCATTGTTGCAACTGTTTCGAATACCGTTTTGTTGACCATAAAGTTTTGAAATGACCAAAGAAAAAGCGAGGTGGTGGTCCTGGAATATTACGATGTATGAAATAATTATAACTATTGTTAATTGTCCACAAATATAATACTATTAACCATACAAGACACACACAGACTAGCTGCAAGAATCATACTTCTATACTTTAGAGAATAGAAAAATGAAAAAGAAAACACTTTTGATAAGAATATCATTTCGTCGAAGAAAAGTATAAATAAACATTCATTGCTGAAAACGAAGACATTATCTATCGTACCATAATCGTATGCTCACTTGTATGAGTCATATAATTCTAATAAAGTCAAGTGTTAATGTATAGATAGAAAATGTGTAAATAAAATAATTTATCGTTATAATTTATTTTAGTTACTGGAAAAGTTTTTTGGTATTAGTACATATATATTGTTAACAAAAACAAAATCTTAAATCTCTAAAATAAAAATGTTCTTATTGCCAAGAATGCAAAAGTTTTAGTTAGTATCTGAAATATATTTCAGATAACGAATGAAATGTGAAAACAATGTGAATGTTCGATGATATACCATGTATCTGGTGCATTTGTAACAAGTTTTATTATTTATTGATTGAACTAATGTCATATAGAGTGAAAAAGATCGATCACATAATACAATAATGGTCTTGACTATTATTTTATACTATCCAATGAAATGTTTAGCTTGTTTCTTACACAAAAAATGAATACAATAAAATGTTTTTCAGTGACTAGATAACATAGAAGAGCAGAGTTTTCGAAATGGCTTTTTGTCATCAAATTATAAAATAGAAAAGTGATCAGCAGATCCATATAATCTCATGATCTTCGCACTCGCGCTGATGTGTTTACATCTAGAAAAAAAGGATGATTGAAATGAGAAAATAAAATATCATCGCAATATTAACCTTCATTCTTAGCTTGCTTTTGCTCTTCTAATGTTAAATTTTCTTCATCATGATGAATTAAAAATGAATCATGTTCACAATAGGAAATAATTGTATCTCCATGATCATTAAGAAGATTTCGTAAAATTTTATCTTGAACTCGATTGGCATCATATTTATCCATAGGATCATAATCCATATCGAAATCAAATTGATAAAGTTGAGCAAGTTCATCATACGTGAAATGACGAGCAAGTTGTTTAGCATCAACTACACCTTGAACGACAAGAGACAAATTATAGAAGGATAAAAATAAAAGTCAACGAACGATGAAACATAGCTTGTTTGGTTATTTGTCGTTTATAAATCTTTTCTTCCATCGTACCTTTGACAATGAGACCTAATTAGGTTAAGATCACAATAAATTATTTATATTTTCTTTAATTTCTATCGAACATTAAATGGAAAACTCACGATAGATATAGACAGGCTTCGTTTGACCAAGTCGATATGAACGAAACATAGCTTGAAGATCATGAGCTGAGAATAAAGATGAGCAGCGAAATTTAAATATATTTTTCTTTGTAACTTTTCAAAAACGAACCTGGATTCCAACTAGTATCCAAAATAATCACACGATTAGCAGAAAAAAGATTTATTCCTAAACCACCTGCAACTGTTGAGATTAAAAATAGACGACTACGCGTATTTTTAATATCATTGAATAATTCAATATCAGTTGCTCGTTGTTTCATTTGAACTTTACCTAAAAATTACAATAGTATTTTTGTTTTTCATAAAGAAATCGATTGATTAATTTAACCATCTATTCGAAAATAATCAACACCTTTCATCCATTTGGATGAAAAAGATTGTGCACTCCAATAAGCAAGGCATTGTTCAAGATAATTCAGAGCGATTAAACTTCGAGTGAAAACAAGTAACTTGTCACCAATCGATTCACATTCATCCAAAATTGCTTTGAATATTAGAAATTTTCCCGATAATTCAAACTACAAGTATTATTAGTAAAGATAAAGATTTAACTATTCTTTCTTTCTATCGTGTTTAATATACATCAAACTTTGAATTGCTCAAATCAACTATGTTGAACCACCATTGTTGTTTCATAAAATTAGATAAATTTTCTTCAGAAGGTTTATTTATCATATTTATGGTTGGTAATGATAATATATTTTGTGTAACTAATGCTTTGTTTGTTTTACTATTTGCATCATTTGAATCATCTTCAAATATGTTTTCTATCTCTTTTTCGTTTGAATTATGAAACATTTTATTGTAATATTCAATACAATATGGTTGAAGAAGCCAAGGATGCTAGAATTGAAAAATAAACAAATAAATATTTTATAGAAAACAATCGTAACATACTGTCCAGATCTTCATTAAATATTGATAATCACTAAATAATTTAGTCATATCTATTAACAAAAATAAAAACCGAATAAAATTTATATTAATTTAATAGAACATTTACTAAGATTAGTATTTATAG
Organism: Rotaria magnacalcarata; assembly: GCA_900239745.1. NCBI lineage: Eukaryota > Metazoa > Rotifera > Eurotatoria > Philodinida > Philodinidae > Rotaria > Rotaria magnacalcarata. The sequence continues at coordinate 6,049 of OENM01000672.1, forward strand.
CATTTGAGTTTTGAAGCATAAGATATGTTTCATAAAGTTTCCGCTGCATCGGTCGACATTTGATCTTAATTGCTTAAATATAATAAATAAGTATTTTAATTGAAAATCGAATAAAACAACATGTTCTATACTATATTCAAACTTTGGTGGTAAAAACGAACGTAACACCTCAAAATCTCGTCGATGTATAATAGCCTGTAAACGTTGACTGAGTGCATAGACACGACGACGCATTAATGCAACATCCTTTGGTGAACTATCTCGATGTTGGCCTGCTTCGATCGGTGTACGAAATTGGTAAGAAAACTCATAGTTAGTACCTAAAATAGATTTTTTTTTAATTGAATCTGTCCTTTTTCGTTATATAATAAAACTAACCAAGAAAATTTGGTTTACAAAAGTTAACCATAGAAAAATATTCTTTCAAATTATTTTGCATTGGTGTACCTGTCAATACAATACGACGACGTGTGCGTATCCTATGTAATGTGCAAGCTATTGCACTTCTTGGATTCTTACTATAATTAATAATGAAATAATTCAGAAAACATTTATTATAAAACTTACAGAATATGTCCTTCATCACAGATAACTAGATCGGGACCTGGATTACGTAGATATTTACCTTAAAGAAAATTGTAAAAGAAAATTAAAAGTAATTAATATAACATTGATAGTAATAAAATACGATATTTCTCAATATTTGCTTGTTCAATCAGTGATGGTATTCGCTTATTCATATTGAAACGATTTCTATTTCTATAAAGTTCTTCAGGATTATCGTCAATTGTATATGTTAATTGACGATACATTTCATAGCCCATTAATAGAATTCCACCATTTTCATACCACTAAAGAAAGTTATTAAATCGATTTAATAAATAGTAGATAAAGATAAATACTAACGCAACGAAGAAAATCATCTCGCTTTTCTGGTTGTATCTCATCATTATTGAATACATATACATTAATAGTTGGCTCAAGATCTTTTAGCCAATTATGAAATTCATTTTTCCAACTGAAATATAATTTAGAAAATGATTTATGAAACTTTTCATTGTTGTTTGACGAAAAAAATTTGAATTAACGATAGTTTTCAAAAGAGAAAAACAATAACAATACTTGATAGCGGTGCTAATTGGACATAAAATTAGTACTCGATGAATATTTGTCAATTTAGAATATCGGATGAGTGTATGAAGAAATGCAATTGTAGTAAAGCTTTTTCCTAATCCCATACAATGAGCTAAGATTGCACCCGAACCACCTAGATCAAGATGAGATTGCTCGTCAATACTAGCAGCAATTCGAGTTGTTGATTCAAAAACTTGATTCCATAAAAATTTGACACCATCAACTAAAAATAAAACAATGAAAAGAAATTCGGAAATAATTTTTTTTCTTACTTTGATGAGGCTTCATATTGATTACGAGTAATAGAGAAACTTCTATTATAATATCATTTGTGTAGGGATTGGTCTCAAGCACTAGTTCAAATTCGATTTCTTGGTCTTGATTATAAGCATCAATCAAAGTACCATTGTATATTTGTTGTTTTCTGGCACGTTCAATACGAGCAAGCTCTTCTCGATTGCATTGCAATTTTAAACGTTCATCAAGTTCAAATTGTTCTTTTACTACTTTCTTAGATTTATTATCCCAGTATTCGTTCAGAATTTTTTCTAAGCGAACAATAATAAATGAAATGTATGTATATATTTAAGTATATAGAAGAATATTTATACCTTGAGGCGTCTTTTTATGAGATTTTTTGTGAAAACTGTTTATTTCAACACAATTAGACGAATTTTCATCATCTACCTTCGCCTTTTTGGCAATAGGTTCCAAGGGAAAACATTGGCCATTAGCTATATTGCACGTCAAAAGATTCGTTATAGGCGACCATGATCGTTTCGTTAATGTATTATTGTTTAATGGATTCGATTGCTTAGATGAATAAGGTATGATTGATCTAAATTTAATTCCTTAATTCAATGATGAATTCAAACAACAGAGTACATTATGTGGTTTAATTTAGTTTCGTCAACAAATTAGGAATCAGGTAATAGAGAACAACAAGAATTATTATTAAACGATTTCAATTTAATCTACGAATATAACTAATCGCAACATTTTCCATATATTTAAAAAAATAATATTAAACAAGAACGACTAGATTTAGTAACAGGCTGAAAAACAAGGGGAAAATAGAGGACTTCGCGATTACAGAAATTCAAATTAGTGAAAACGATGCTGAAAACTGAAGAGATAGTTCGAATAACTCGACATACTGTTTTAGTAGCTCTCGCTTTAGTCTTGTTTATTTTATACATTTTTACTTCAGATTTCTATAATTTAATCGAATAGATAAGAAAACGAAAAAATTTTCAACTTATTTTGGTTTCTTTTTCGTGTTGGTTGATTCACCTTATTTTTTCTATTCGAAACTATCATTTTCGAGGCGCCTTACTGATATATTTTTAATCGTTTGAATTATGAATAATAAAATATGAACAGTGATACAACACTACAGTACCTAATTATTTTCTAAAACGAACGAAATATTCATCATCTTATTATTCAAGTCAATAAAACAACAATTTAGTCTCAATATAAGACACGATATTTTCGTTGTCTATCACTTCTTCTACATATACGTTTGTTTCCTCAAATCAAAAATGTTTCTTTTACTTCTATAAGAAAATTTTATTTTTATAAAAACAAAAGTTTAATCGAAAGAGTATAACTACAATGTGTATATGTATCAAGACTGAGTTAAAAATCACTACGAAAGCAATATTTCTAGAGTTTTAGATATTATTGTATATTCTTTTTTCGAAGATATATGCTTTTAAAGTACTTATTTTTCGCTCCCGTTGAATACACACGTGTGTTTAATTGCGGTTAAGAAACACTTACGGATAAGCCAGTTGATTTGTTCTACATATAATTCGATCAAACTGTGTCATTTTCATTGGATTTATTGAGAACGTTCCTTGGTCGAGAAGTAGATTCTTATTGTAGCTAACTGCGTTCATCTATTACATAGAAAAAAATCAGTGTTTTCATTAAGAACTAAAAAGATAATCTGTGATTGTTGTAACTTCCAAATAAGCTTTATCTTGTTTATCATAAATTTTTAAGGATCTGTCAATTTTATAAAACACACCCTGAAAATAGTATTGAAGTAAATCAGGTAGAAATTTTCACTTATTCCCCAGTTCTCCACAGACTGTGGCAGACGTTTCAATTAATTAATTCACTTATGATATATTATGAATTTTAAATTAATTGAATAATTATTAACTAATTAATCGTACATCACAGAGCATTCAAGATAGAATTCGGAGCGTGTCGGTCAAGGTTTGTGATGGGACTAGAACTATCTGACGGTGTGGCAGACGTTTTGAAACGTGATTAACTATATACGCATGTATTATTAGTACAATCTCATGAAAATATATTAACTGCTTCATTGTCATAATTCTACGAATTTAAACAAGAACTGATGAAAAAATGAGCCCCAAGATGTATATAGAAGACAACTATATCCCTCTAACTGCTGACATGAGCTATATCGTATTTCACATTTTAGTTCCACAAGGATTGCACTAATAGTTTTTACATATGAATTAATAATCATGAAAGAGTATTGAAGGGTGCTGCATGACTCATGAACGAGATCCTTCAGGCTGTTTTTAGTCTTTCGATTTCATCGATCTATATGCGACTTCCGGCATAGGAAAAGTCACAGTCGACACCGGCACAATATTCTATCGAAGAAACAATAGAAAATGACTTGCTCACCGTATCTGAGGTCAACTACTAGTTATGGTTAATCACGGGAAAATGTCCTCAGGATTGTAATTTACACCAAGTTTTGTTTGTATGAAAGTGACGTTAGAAAATCAACTATATGAATTCAATTGGAGAGTATGAGAAAGGCATCTGCTCCTTTTGTAACATGAAACACTAATGGATTTTTCAATCTAGTTGAAAACGAAATATAAAAATTATGTTGGTAAATTCCAAAATAAATGACATGCATATCGATCGGAAGAAAAGAAAGCGAAAGAAAAAACACAGTAGAGACGGTTTTTTCCTGCATATGCTTTGACAACCTTTGATCAAATCGTGAATCATCTCGTATTCGTATTAGTCATAGGTAAACACTCACAACTGATGACTTTAAATCTACTCAAACGTTTTATAATAAGTCATGTTAATATGAAAATGATCGGTTCTTTCGATATTTCAATACCTATATTCTTATTGTCTGGTGATAATTTCAAAACAAATGATTCATAGAGTATTTTGTAAATGTCGCCATCGGGAAGACTTTCAAACGTAAGCATCCTCTATTTCGGAAAATTTTCATTTTGTTGTCATTGTTAAAATGAAAAAATACACGTAAACAAGTCGTTTTACCCTATTTTGTAAGAAGCTCTTTTTTTATATAGACCCAAAGAAGGCTCATATGCATAGTTAGTATTATTTACATAAAAAAATCCTTTTATTTCACGTAACTGAGTATCGAAAACTATTTTGTTTTCGCTGGGCTATTTTAAAAGATAGTGTCGTCGTTGACGAAGTCAACAATGTAAATGACATTTTATTTTCGTTTTCATTTAAAATTTGACTTTTGTTTCGTAGAGGTGAATAAGTTTTGCTACTTTCGGTTGTCATCCTCAAAGAAACGATACGTAAATGAATAGACTAAATAGATAGATCTATGAATCAGTATGGAACATTTTTCTTATATGCCATTTAGTGCTCATAAAATGACACCGCATATTTACTCATTCATCTTATAGTATAGAGATGATAGCGTTTGTTTTTCGTCTGTTGGCAACCAATGAACTGATAACTAATTCACATGTGGTTATCATGTCAGATATAGTTAGATTAAATCGATTCACTATTCAACTATAGTAAATTAAAATAAAATTCTATATCTAGAACGAATCATCTTTGATTCTGCATTTTCGGTTAATAATTTATTCAACGAAAATGGACTGATTCAATCACGTTTATTTCTTTTGTATCTGTATCGCATGAGTAAAATACGGATGGTTGTAATAACACCAACATTTGGCAATTGCAGCGTGCAAAAAAGAAAAAACAAATAAATTTATATGTCATTCTTTTTCTCTTTCTCTTTATTTTGCCTTGCAAAATTACTCAAGAAATTTCACAACATGTGCTATTTCATGTACGCATGTCTCATATATATATATATATTGTATAAGTTGAAAAGCATCCATCTTTAATTATAATAACATCAATAAATGGCCCAAGCAGATGGCTCAAATGCAAATGATCAATTATTGAAACTTGATCGTGTTGGAGTTAAAATTGATAGCAGAACAAAATCACGACGTTTCTCGTGTCAAAATCCTGAGACACTCACTGCTGGATTACGCCATCTTGACGAACATGGATACACAATTATATCAGACGTATTAAACGAAAGTGAAATCGACCATGCAAAAAATCTCATATGGCAACATTTGGAAGGACTTAAGTCACCATATAGGATAAAGCGTGGACAAATTCACACATGGAATATATGGCCAGGTAGACATGAAGCTGGAATAATTGAAGATTTTGGAATTGGTAATTCTCAAGCTCAATGGTTTATTCGTTCTATACCTGCAATAAAAGATATTTTTGCTGAAATCTGGCATACTCGAGAGTTATTGTCTTCTATGGATGGTATTGGTATTTTTAGACCTTGGCATTTGAATCCACAAATTCAACGTAAGAATAACAATACGAAACTCTCAGTTGATCGCTTTTCTTTTCAATATAAAATAAATATTATTGAAATTTTATTTGTTGCTACTTGTAGAAAGAGATATAACAAATAACACAAATCCATGGAAAACCACTGGAGCTAATTGGCATGTCGATCAAAGTCCAGTTCAAAAACCAAATCGAGTTTGTGTTCAAGGTATTATTAATTTATTACCCGCTGATGAAACAACCGGTGGACTAATGGTAATACCTAGTTCACACAATCGATTTCATGAATTACTTTCCATTTGGACAAAATCAAAAAATAACTCGAAGATTCCTGTATATCACGAAATATTACAAGAAGGATACGGTTTGTTAATTCATGCTCAACCAGGTGATCTATTGTTATGGGATTCTCGTACTGTTCATTGTAATACTCCTGGATTTATCATACCACCTCCACTAAATAATGGCGAAATACCTGGTTTGTTACGAATGGTTAGTTATATTTGTATGACACCATTGGCTTTCGCAGAAAATCCACAGGAACTAATCGATCGTCGACTAAATGCATTTCATTATCGATTAACAACGTCACATTGGCCGCACGAGTTTCACACAATGGGTGGAGAGATTTCAAGAGGTGAAAATAATATTCAATTGACAGATTATCAGAGAAATCTCATTTTAGGAATCGATCAATAAAATATTTGTAGTGTATTTTATGAGAATTATATCTGCTAATTTTTTAAAAGATTATTCAATATACTCAATTGTAAAATTATCCGTACATCATGCATAGGTAGAAGATAAGTTTCTTATGTTTTCTACAGTGATTTCACGTATAAAATTCATTATATTCTATATGAGAAAAACTAGTCAATGAACACACCACTTGAAAACTATTGAAACGAATATCTAACTAATTAGTATCGATATAGATTCACTATGCTGATACAGATATGGATCTATTATTGCTAATCATTAGATGTGTTTTCAAAAATAACGAATGAAATTAACATCAAATAATGAAATTTATTCATAAACTGAATCATGTATATCTTCTTGCACTTTTTTAGATAAAAAAAAACAACTTGCATGAAACGTAGAGATTGTTAGATTTAAAACTTTTTTCTTATCTATAGTTTCTTCTTGTTGATGGCAATATTTTAGCATTTGGAAAAGATATAAATATTTTTTTCAAAAATAAAAACAAATATCGTTTTAATCCAACAAATATGATTGTTTGCTTAGCGATTCAGAAAAAGCTTTATTAAATCATCAAAATATTATTATGTTGATGATCATTTCTCTATCTAAAAGGTAATGACAATCAATCATGATCATCGCTTTTTCTTTTAAAATAATCATCATTTTGTTCTCTATGAAACTTGAAAACATAGGCAAAGATAGAATTTTTTAGAACCGCTGTAAAGTAACAGAGAGCCGTGAAGATCTTTCAATTGTACAACCAATCCTAGAGAATGAAATATGTCAAATGTATTTCTATACACCACAATTATTCTACGTTTCTCTCATTGATATTCTCAAATCAAATTCTATACGAGAAACGTTTTGCTATTCAAAGTCGAAGATGACTGTTTAGCTTTACTGAATGGTCAGAATAATAAAACATAATACAATCTCGTTGTAGACTTACTTTTGATCATTCTTCGAACTTCAAATCCGATTCGTTCACAAGAAATTGTGTATGAGTTTGAATTCACTTGAACATTTTTCAAAAAGATTACATTTTATTTTTGAGCAATTATTCATTTTTTCTTGGCAGCAGTATCAAGTATCGCTGAAATTTCTAACTGTAGCCACGCCTCTAAAGAAGATAATACATCTGCAACGGTGAAAGACCATATCTTCCGAATGCGAATATCGCGTTTCTCCCGCGGCGAATACAACATTCAATAGAAGACATATGTACCACTACTCCTTCTTAGAAAGGAAAAACAAACTCTGATATAAATTTTACATGATTGTTATTATGGCCAGTAGTCATCGGCTAATGATTGATTGTATTCAATTGAATTGGTTTATTTTCAAACAAGTTATTGAATCGATCATACACATTCTCTGATGTATTAACTAAGTTGAATTTACTTGACATACTTTTTTAAACCATTTTGGATAAAAGTGTTTTTATTCGTCATTATAAAACGAACAAGAAAGATAACAACTAATTGGTGATTACTTTTCAAGCAAGACTATGCACACTTGGAAGACAATAAAATCTGTAAAAATCCATGATTTGTTTGAACACTGAAAGAAAAATGATTCTACACAAAGGATCTTAATAGAAGATTTACGGTTGTTCATTGCACTCTGTCTTATTGTTTGAACATTCACATTTCTCTATTTGCCCACAGTCCGTAGCATATGGCATTATATGTGGATTCGAAAACGAAATCGGAATGGCAGGAGAAGAACAAGTTTTACAACATCCACCATTAAAGTTTTTGTTCCGTGCCCATGCAATCATTTCCCATCCTTCATGTAAAAAGAAGAATCCAAGTGCAATAGCGATAGCACTATCTATCCACCATCCACCAAGCCACATCTTGTAGACTAAACTTCCAATGAAAAGAACGATGGTAAGATAAATACATGCTAGAGAACAAGCTGCTTCACCACGCATCACAGAGCTATTGAGTTCAGCAGCTATCCACGGCTTAGGTAACCAGACGAATATCATACAGAAAAGTGAAGCAGCTGAAACAATTAGAGAAGGTTTCGAAGAATCAGGTTCTGCACGTGTAACAAGAGCCACAATGGAAGCGACCCAAGTTCCTAAAGCAAGAATCACAAAGAGAATGCCTATTCCAAGAGTAGCTCGTTTCTCCAGAGCTAAATTGATAGATGAATTGTTTTGAATTTCACAACGAAAGCGGTAGACAACCAACGCAGCTGAGAGCACTTCTACCAATGACTGAATACCGAAGACAATAAGCGCTCTTGCCATCACATCTGCACCTAGTCCAATTGATACGCCCCCTTCAATAGCATTGTAAATTATGCTAATCCACGAGATAGCCAGCGCAAAAACACGCATTCGTGTTTTTTCATACTTCTCTTTTGGAAATAAACACTCTGGAAAATTGAACGCCATGTTGTGGTAAAGAAAGAAAGAAGAGCATGTGATAATGTTTTTTGACTTGCATGTGGATTCCCATCGGGAGATAAAGAAAATGACTACCTGTTATAACAAGAAAGAAAGTTTCAACGTATCTCTCTATTGACAAGTGATAAACATTTTTATTCATATAAGTAAAGCGCGAGGCTATATTCTTGCACATGTGAAAGTGAAAGGAAGAACATATGCGATTGCGAAAATGTTTTTATCGAACTCAAACAAAAACTTTGAATCTAAAATTATAACCATATATTTATATATCCCAGATCATAGAGGTACGGTGGGAAATGACCGGAAAGCAAGAGAAATCGCTGAAAAGTGGAAGCAGTATTCTGACCGGAAATTACCGGATATTTTTCCTATGGATTCCTGTCAGTTTCCTGTGCTTTCCGACTGGAAGATGACCGGAATACACCAGAAAAAAATCCTTCAATTCCCGACCGGAATACTGCCTCCACTTTCCAGCGTTTTTCCGGGCTTTCCGACCAGATACGGTGATTTTTCCGCACCATTGCGGTCGGTTCCTCCGGTATCCGTCCTCAGGAATCATTGACCTGGGCTTGAGAAAGCTACCACGTTAGTATTTTCTTTGACGTGATGTTTTCGGAATATTTCGTAGTAATATCTCTTTTGACTCAATTAATACTTATTGGTTGATTACGAATAAATATAATCTAGCTTGATAAATTCCTGTTGTATGATCATTTCTTACAATACAAGAACTACTATTCAATATGTTAGATAGTCATTAGTATTTTTTATTTTTTATGAATTCGTAAAAGAGATTTTTATAGTGAGTCAATTTTTTCAATGTCTTATTTTGTTGTGTCAATCTTTTAAATATTCATATTCATATTGAGTGACATGAATAACAAGATTGACAACCAAAATTGAATGATAGGAAAAAATAAAATTAGTAAAATTTATTGGTTCTCTATCAATAATGAATATGTACAAAGATATTTGTATTATCAGAGGTTACGTTTTTTCAACTTTTTCAAACATCAAGTTATTTATCATGATACGTTTATAATAAATAAAAAGAAAGGTTATATACATGGAACTCATTTCAATGAAATATTGATGTGTTTGAAAAGATACAGAAAAAAAGCATAAACTAATCAAAGAGTCATTTGATTTAGATCAATAAAATTTAAGAAGATTATTATTAAAAATATCTTTGTTCTCTGTTTCATGCGAATGATAATTTTTCGATATAATGTCAATTAGATATTTGATCTTTTCTTTCACAATTATGACACTATAGAAGAGTAAGAAAAATCGTTTATTACTTTTCAATAGCAAAATCAAAGTTATAAAAGCCCTTTTTTTATGGTAAAAAAAAATGCTTCAAATTATTTCCAATTTCGATGCAGCTGCTTGATCAAGATACCAAACAAGATTTTCTACTTGACCAATAGGATATGTTCGATTTTTATCTTGTAGAACTTCTTTGACAATAGTTGATTTATTTTCACCGGTGACAACAGCAATTTTATATTTTGCTTGATTAATTGTATTCAATGTTAATGTAATACGTTCAGGTGGAGGTTTCGGTGAATCTTTCACAAATGTTACTAATCCTTTATTTATATTGAGAGCCGAATGATTAGGAAATAGACTTGCTGTATGGCCATCAGGACCCATACCAAGAAGAAGTATATCAAATGACTAGAAATTAAAAATAAATTATGATTTTAGAAAATGAAAAAATCTTGATTAACTTTATCTGGTTCAATAAATAATTCTTCCAATTTGTTTTGATAATCTTGTGCACATTCTTCAACAGTTGTCAATGTTGAATCAATTTTAATAATATTTCTTTCACTAATTGGTAATTGTCGAAATAATTTTAATTGATAACTTCCATAATTGGAATCATCTGATGTACACGGAACAAATCTTTCGTCGACAAAAAAAAATCGAATACGAGACCAAGGCAATTGAAGATGAGGAACAATTGATGCTAATATATCGATCAAGGATCCACCAGATAAGCCAATTGTTATTATTTCTTTGGTACTCATCATTTGTAATATCATTTCTTCAAGATGATAACCAACCTTTTCTGATATTAATTTATTATCATCAAGAATATTTATATTTGATGATGACATGTTTTTCTTTTCAAAAATCTATAATTTTTCTTTAAAAACAAAGAAGCAGTGTTTAGAAAATAATATTTTATTTACAATATTTAATAAGATTATAACGGTAAAAGAAACGAAATAAATAAATTGATTTGTATTCATTAATCTAGAAATGAAAACATGTTATTTTATTTTATTTCAGCAAATCTTCGATTTTATCGATGTCAAACTTTTGTAAGATGAAATATAGCTATTAGTTCAGACCAATTAATTTAACCATTTCATCTATTAAGTTTTCTAAAGTTTGTTAACATAATATTTTTTTTCATAATTTTTCATTTAATCAAATTATTTTTACAGTGTCCCTTGTAATACAATACTTCCTCTTTTTTTTTTCGTCTTAACATTTGAAATTAAAATGTCTGATTCTGGATTCTTGTGTGCTATAAAAATCTTGATATATATATTCTCCATTGATTGAGCGCAATCTGCGAAATAATCTTTTGTGATAAAAATTGAAACTTCTAATATGATATTAGACTAGCTACATTTCAATTGTTTGAAACCATAACGTATGACTAAGATTAACCAAGATTTATAACTAAAGTCTAGTAAAAATCCAAACAAATTTTGTAGATTTAGTTCATCAAATTCGAAGACTCAGAATATTTATCGATATGAATGCAATTTATTTATTGGACAAATCAAATCGACAACAAACAGTAACTATATTCATGGTTCCCGATTACTTTTGGAAGTGAGGGGGGCTAAATTTTGGCAGAAACTATATTTTTTTTGGCAGACAGTATACGTCAAAAAGCAAATCCTTGATTTATAATATCATCATCTAACTTAGATGATCTAAATTCATTTTAATTAAAAATAAGTAAAAACAACATATGTATAAAAAGTCATATTTAAAAAAAATCTGAAATGATGTCACATAAATATCATCCCAGAGCTCGGCGGGACGACCAAAAATATTGCCCGTCCCGCTCAATTTTCAGTTTTATCATCCCGTCCTGTCCCGGGACGGGATTCGTCCCGCGTCCCGCGAAGCTCTGTATTATCCCATGCTACTCAGTTTTCGTCAAAGCGAACGGTTATCACCACTTCGATGCGGTTTCTCTACGTTTATCTTTTTTTTTTCATATTCTTTTTCTAATTCAATCTGTTTAGTATATACATAGTCATGNTATAAAAAGTAATATTTAAAAAAAATCTGAAATGATGTCACATATAAATATCATCCCAGAGCTCCACGTGACGACCAAAAATATTGCCCGTCCCGCTCAATTTTCAGTTTTATGATCCCGTCCTGTCCCGGGACGGGATTCGTCTCGCGTCCCACGGAGCTCTGTATCATCCCATGCTACTCAGTTTTCGTCAAAGCGAACGGTTATCACCACTTCGATGCGGTTTCTCTACGTTTATCTTTTTTTTCATATTTTTTTTTCTAACTCAATCTGTTTAGTATATACATAGTCATGCCAGTTCAAAAAAAATTTGAAAAAGTATTCCATAGTGCATTCTCTAACTAATATAGCATGATTAATTTTCCTGTTGGTTATTTATTAGCGAACAACTAACTTTATGGCGCCACCTTTAATAAAATTCAACATTCGGAAACTAAGGGATTATAGTGAATATATCAGATATCTACGACTTCAACGACATGGGACTGCGTATAAAATAGACAGATTCAGAACGCCCACCAACAGCGGTGAAATTTCTGGCAGAAGTAACAAATAGAAAGGCTAGACTTTCTGCCAGACATGAGAAATAGACTGAATAGACTTCTCGGTAGAAATAAAGTAACAAATAGAGTGAGTTGACTTTCTGACAGAAATAAATAGAATGGCTAGATTTTTCGACAGAAGTAAAAGGTAGAAGCTACAGATTTTCTGGCACAAATAGAAAATGAAACAGCGGAGTCACAAACAGAAACGAATAACTGCAGAACGAGAATGTTCATTTAACAACAGAGTGCATAAATCAACATTTTTACTAGAAAAGAAACATCGTAATTGACG
>OENM01000672.1:19106-66428 GCA_900239745.1 Rotaria magnacalcarata
CCCCCCCCCCCCCCCCCTAATCGGGATCCCTGGCTATATTGAATAATGCTCAATGTATTGATAACGAAGCTGTTTGAATTCATATAACTAATATTATTGATATGACTAGCAATAATGGTTAACAACACTGAAGCATGGAAATTATTTTGACGATCACTCATGTTTTGGATTTGCAATAAATATCAGAAGAATATTTTTTAAAATAAACATTGAAAGAGTTGCCGACTCGTCGAATATTTCGAATTCAATTTCAAACAAAGAACAATACATTTTTTTTTTATTTCGAAAAGATTTGTATAACCCATACCGATAACAGATGAAATTTTTTTTTATTATAATCTTGTTTCAATCAAAAACTTAGTCAATAAAATCATTTCAAATAAATCAATTATGAATATTTTCAAAAAGAATCGTTCTTAATTTTTGATAACAATCTAATCTTACTTTTCCATAATTAGCATAATCAAAATCAATTTGTGATAAACGTGATTGAACTAATGCCCAAAGTCCCCACATTAAATGTGAAAGTGCTGCAAATCGATTAATACGATGACATAGATCATCAATATCTATTGGTTGACTCATTGGACGATTGTGAAAATAAATATTTAACCATCGCTTTTGTTCATCAAGTGTTGGATATAAATCAAAATTAGCATCATCAACACCAGCATATTCAACAAAATGATTTGCAATATCAAATAAATAATAATTTAAGTGTGTATATTCAAAATCAATAAATGATATTGTTTCATTTTTTTCATCATAAATTATATTTTTCACAAGTAAATCATTATGACAATAAACAAGATCTTTACCTAATTCTGCATTCGGAACAAGGTCGGCAAGAATATGTTGTTCAATAATATCGATGTCCGATATTATCGATGAAATTTCTTCAAGAAAAATAATTCAATTATGTCTTTTTATTTTAAACAAAAAAAACCTTTCTTTGATTGTTCATTTTCACTGATTAATTGAATAAATTTTCTTAAAAGTAAAATAATATGAGGTGTCTCATATTTTTCAATAGGTACGGAATGCATTTGCGCAAGTTTAATAGCAATCAATTTGGAAATATTTTCTTTTCTTACATCATCCCTTGAACATGGTTTACCATTGGTAAAGTCATATACAATACCATTATTGAATTTTATAAGAATATGTTGCGATAAAACACCACATTCAGATAATTTAATCATGGCATCGATTTCTTCTGAACGATCAATAAATAATTCTGTTTTTGAACCAAATATTTTTATAATTACTCCTTTCGATTCATTATCAGATGTTCTACTATCAAAAAGTCCTAAAATTGCATTTGTTATACCTTCTGTAAATGTTATCAAGCGAGTATTTGACGAATTCCAATCAGGTCTAATTTTAGATATTAATTTAAATATATCATCCGAAATATTCGATAATGATAATGTTATATTTTCAATAATTGGATATGAACACATCTTAAAATAAATACAAGAAAAAGAACATAGAAACTTTAATAAAAGAAAAAAATAAAGATGATCAGTTTCACTATCGCATCTTTATTTTATAATTTTCATGCTTCATCAATGAAGTTTGTATTATTTCCTCAGCTGAAATAAAACGAGAATGAGACGTTATACAACTGAAACGAGTAAAGATCTGCTGATTGATTACATAGAACGGAAGACACCCTATATAATGATGGCAATTTTCACAAAAGTAGAAAGCTCTGTCATGTCCTGTACTAAGGCAAAGAAGAACGTTTTGTGCTACTGAAGTTTTTTCATAAAAACTCATTAGACATTGCTTACTAAATTCGAAATTAGTCTTTCACAACATTTTTGTTATCTATAAGCTGACTTATTATTGAGAAAGTCTGATTTATTTGTTACTAGCATTTTTTTAATTCTTTCTAATTGACTCTTGTGAATGTGGTTGTTTTTAATTAAAATGCCTCTATGAATTAAAATTGATAGAAGAAATTTGAGAAAAAACACCGCTACGATAATCATTTTGATACATGAATCATAATATTCATCTCCAATTATTTCCAAAAAAAACAACAACAGTATAATCATTTAATTGTCAATTCATTTTATCGTCGACATCACTTTAAACAATCTGTCATAACGATCGACTTGAGTAATATCGAGCAAAACAAATTGACTAGCAAGGTCTTTCCTATACAATATATCAACAATTTCTAGTAAATCATGAATAAATGTGGTTCACTGCCGTCTTCAGATATTTCTCAATGCAAAGTATTTTATGAAACGAAATATTTGGCGATTTTTCATGAAATCCGTTTTGATTAAAATATAATGAACTCTCAGTGTCTTGTTAATATTTTGCGAAACAAAAAGTCTAAAAACGAGCACATATCATAGGATCAATGTTGACAGAATCATATTAGAAAAAGAAAATATGATATTTATATCTTCTATTAATTTTGAACGATATCAATATCCACAATTGAGCTTGAAAAGCATGCGAAGTCTTCTGGTGGGAGAGATATAACAGTCACTATTGATGCTGTCAGCAAGAAAAAGAGACAGAAACGCAGTAGATAAATCAATGATGTTACTGGCACTAGAGTTAACCCCTATCTGTAACTAATTATACTCTAAACTCTGCTTGTGACAGACAACTTTTCTTAAAGCAATTAGTAAATAATAAAAGTGTTTCATCAGACGATTTGAGTGATTTTTTCTTAAATTTCAACTTATTCTCGAACACAATCAACAATAAAAGTCTGAACTAGTAACTAACTTTCAATATTTCTTGTTTTCTTTTTAGTTGAAATGTCTTTATGTGAATTTGAATTTTTCTTCAAATCTAAATAATCACAACGATAAAATTTAGAAATAAATAATTCAACATTTCAAATCTTTGTCTTAACATATAAGTGATTATGACAAATTGTACGGCGATAATCTAAGTACTATATTTATTATTTTGTGTAAATGGTTCAAATAGATGATAGATAATATTGTTTTTTTCAACGAAATCTTTAGTAGATGGAACACATTATTTTTAATGTTATACCTCAATGAAATCAAAGTAACAATTTAATCAGACCTGCACTAACTCTAACTATCAAAAAATAGAGCCTACAACGAAATTAACCACTAGAAGATCTTACACAGACAAATAATTGAATTATTACTTATTACTATTTCTATTTATTTCTCTATGATATATTATTGATTGATTGTTTTATTCTCATCTATAATTTTGATCAAAGAATAGAAACATTTCTGTAAACTTTTTAAATAATTAATTTCTAGAAAACGAAATTAAAAGAAAATAAAAAAGAAAATATTTTGATGAAAATCATCGAGATAACATCAATGTTTATTGTTATCTCATTTAATTGCAAGAACAAAAATTCTTATAGGTAAAAGTTCTCTAACAACTTTTTTTAATTTTGAACATTGATCTTTAACAACAGTAAAACCAGCTCGATGTGCAATATCATAAAATTGTTCTCCTGTTCTAACATAATACTGATCGTCTGGATCGAATTCTGCTTCTTGTCTGTTTGCAACACAATTATCTTTTATAACAATTAAGCCATTTTTTTTTAATGTTACTTTTAATTTACGTAAAAGACCAACAAGATCATCACCATTCAAATATCCTAATACCCCTTAAAGAAAATAAATGTAAAATATTTTTTAATGAAATAGATATTAAAAATTTTACATTGTGCCCATATAAGATCATATTTTGGAAATTTATCTAATTCAAGTTCACCTATTGAACAAGCAAACGATCGATCAATCTTATTTTCATCATTTTCAAATAATGTTCGAGTTTGTTCACAATAATCTTCTAGCAAATCATTTATGTCGATACGATCAAAATAACGAGATAATAAATTTTTTGTTACTCGACCGATTCCACAGCCGAGTTCAAGGCAATGTGCTGAGCCTAATTTTCCATTATATTGCTAAAATACATATTTATCTATGAACCAAAAGAATATTTTCTTATATAAAAATCAAACTTTAAAGAGTGCTTGAAGTAATTGATTAGATTCTTGAATATCTGTATCGTGCACTTGTGTATAACCACCCAGCATTGTATCAAAAGTTTTTGGACGCGATGAATAATAATTTCGTGTTACACTTTGTCTTTCTTGAGCATCTTCACGTTCACCTTCCATACGTTCATTCATTTCTTAATTTTCTTTCTCGTTAGATATTTACTGTTTCAATAAAAAACAAAATGAAATAAAATGTTTTATATTCATCTACAATATCTATACATTTCATTTCTTCTTTCTTGTTTTTTAGTAATTTATTCTTAATGGTAGTTTATAAACCAATGAAAACGATAAAATACACTGTGAGAGAGGACACGTCTTAACAGACGATAGAGACATGAAAAAAGAAAGAAATCGAACGTTTCTATCAAGTTAAGAATTGAAAATAAATAATGACAAGTACTGGACAATATCCTGAACCATGGAAAAGTACAGCAGCAACATTATTCAATCCATATTTGAATATAAATCAAATGTCGAATCGAACTCGTCAACAATCTGTTCGTACACGTGTATTAACACCAACTCGACATTCACGAGCGCCACCGGAAAGTCTTGTTGAAACAGGAAATTTAAGAGTAACAACATCAGAATCAAAGAAAAGACCAAGATCAAAACGATTTCCAAGTCAAAATGCAGCAGAGGAAGTCTCAATTTATGTTCAACAAATGATTCACAATCAATTTTGTGGTCGAAGTGGAACACCGAGTGATTTGAGATATGATGACCAAAAAGTTCGACGTAGAATGAATTCACCAGATAGTAGAATTACAATGCAAAAAAGAATTTCATCAAGTAAACATCAATCACGAGGTGAAATCTTTTTTCTTCGAATTCTTAAAAAGACAGAAATTTCTTTTTTCTTTCGAATCTTTTTTAGTGTCTCAATATGCATTAGATGATTTTTTCAATACAACCGATGAACAAATGTCACGTATGACATCAATGATGCCTGGTAGAGAATCAAGTTTTAGTGAAAACTATTCTCTATGGGGAGAAAGGTTGGTTTCATTTTTCGTTTTCTTTTCTTTTATTTCAAATAACGAAATCAATATTTCAAAATAAAAAAAAGACTTATTATAATTAATCTCTAGTCCACAACATAAATCAAACGGTGGCGAACGCTTAACATTGGCAGATATGTGTCATATAGCTTCGAATGTAGGAGACAAAATGAGTCAGAGTAAAGAAAAGGTATTCATTTCAAATAATGTGTGATTAACTTAATACACCGTTTGACTGAATACACTTCATTTAATGTGTTTGTTTTCATTTTATTTTATTTTTAATAAAAATTTTCTATAATTAATTAGGTTGGTCTTGAAGCAATACGTGGCTTTCGTTTACCATCTGCCAGATTAACCTATGAACCCTATGAATATCATGCAATGGACACACCACTTGTATTTGGTCAACATAATACAACGTAGTTTTTATTTATTTCAATAAAAATCAATCAGCCTATTTTATTTTTGAATTTTTAGTGATCGAATTCGATTAAGTGATATTCTTACTGATGATAATTTTTCAAATGCACCAATGATTGAAATCGTTACCAATGATGTTGCTGATGATAAAGCATCTCGTGCCAGTCGTACTCATTTAAAATCAAGTACAACAACAGCTACGACAAAAATTAATGAATTTAAAGACTGGAGAGGAAAAATTAGCCAAGCAAATTTACCGGAGTATTTTCTTTCGTATTTAAATATTTTGTCAAAAGTTATTATTCTCTTTGAAGTGTTCGAAATCGATCAAGACGACAACATTCAGCATCAGTTGTATCTCCACAACGGCCTTGTACAGCTGCAAGTAATTTTTCAAAATCGAGACCTGAATCAAGCGGTTTACTTATTAATGATTCTCAAAAAGCAGATATTGTAAAATGATCAATATTGACATTTGCTTTGATTTTATATCTAAAAATCTCAAAATAGGAAATTCCATCATCATTATCAGAAAAAATGACTATTGTACCTGTTGCGTCAGTCTTAAAAAATCCATCAAATAATAAACAACGACAAAGAAATTATCCATTGAATGTTCGTATTGACGAAGCCAATGTTAAACAGGTTCTTGATAAATTAGAAAATTTCATTCATATTTTTATCTTTATTTTCGATAAAAAAAAATAAAGACAACAGATTTAAGTGAAACTGGTCGAGCTCAAAGTTATGAAAGCGTTGACAATCTGAGTAAGACAAATAATCCAATAAATTTTCATGTAAATAAAAACAAAAAAATAATTTTTCCAGTTGATCCACCGTGTTTGAGTCTCCCAAGTGAAAGTAATGACGAATTATTAAAAACAAGTGAAATGATGCCTAATTCAACACCAGTTCCAATGATGTCCACAAGTACAACACCGTTTACGATGTATACACACGAGTTACACGCTCGTGATGATCACTCACCAGATCCAATGTTAAATAAACGAAATTATAAATTGATTCAAAGTTCATCTAAACAAATTTATCGAACAATACCGGAACCAAACCGTAATTCGCATTCAAATCAAACAAATGAACAATTAACACAGTTAACACTTTCACAATTGGAACTTTTAGAAAATTATGATCCGATGGTTAGTGCAAAGATTGGTATTCCATTTATTCCTGTTCAAATGTTAGCAAGACCACGTGAAGCCTATCAATCAGCTAAACTTTCTATTGATCAAATTCAACGAAATTATCCAAAGTACAATTTTGTTTTCTTTTTTTAACAGTTTTTAATTTTGTTAATTTTATGATAGAAAAAATGGTCAGCCCATATTTGAACCTCGTGTATCTCGTTCTTGTCATAGTTTAATTGATATATCTCAAACACTTCAATTAACAAAATCAAAAAGAATACGTGTTGAAAGACAAACTACATTTGAAAAGCCGGAAAATGAATCATCAATTGAAGAAAGTATTCAAATTAAATCATTAGAAAATCCAAATCGTTTGACCATTTCACTTTATTCTCCATCTGAACAACATTTATTTGTTAAACATACAAATTCAATAAGAACATCATCAAAAGCATATCGAAGTCAATTAGATGATATTTCAACTATCGGAAATTCAATCGATCAACAAGCAAATCTTTCTATTCAGTACGATTTCATTTTTATTTATCTTAAATAGTTTTAGTTTAAGAAACACAAAGAAGAAAAGAAAAATGAGTACGACATGATTGACAGCTATGTCACATAAATACATTCTCATCATTTTCTAGTTTTGAAAGGTTTATCCATGAACTATCTAATAGTTAATCTCATAACATAGCAAAATTGATAGACTAGAAATACAAAATTACTAATAATACAGTTTGATTTGTAGTATCTTAGCTTTTTCAGTGAACACATTTTCAATATCACATGATTATTGTTATCTTCTTCTTATCATTGATTGTATTTGTTGATTGCTATGAATCTTCTTAGCTGAATAATCTTAGAATAGAACTGGAATACATATACACATATTTTTTCTTTTTGAAACTCAATATAATTTTTTAATGAAAAATTTCGATTAGAATTATTTTATGGAAGTGGCTATGTACACTCAGGTGCACATAGCCATGTGGCTATATGCACTCGAGTACACATAGCCAGTTGGCTATATACACTTAGGTGTACATAGTCGCATGACTATGTGCACTCAAGTACATATAGCCGACTGACTATGTACACCTACGTGTGTATAGCCAACTGGCTATGTGTACTCGAGTGCATATAGCCACATGGCTATGTGCACCTGAGTGTACATAGCCACTTCCTTATTTTATATCTAGTCGTATCTATGAAAATCAACTAATCGAGAATAAATATTTTCTTATCACAAGTGAAAAATTGAAAATATTTAATTATGTACTATGAGATTGAAAAAATTAATGAACTGTTGAAAAGATTTTTACGTAAAATTTTTTTGTTTCATCCATGGCAATATAGAAAACAAGAGGAGTTTCTTTAATATAAAGACATGTTACTAAGCGTCTATTCAAATTTTGATGTGTTCATTATGATAAATTCTAAAGTAAAATTTTAACTTTCTATAGGTCAAAAGATGAACAACAAATGGAATATAATTTGAATGTTCTTAATATTCGAACACAACAAGGTTCATTGAAAAAACATATTTTTACAAAATATTTTCTTTATTCATTTTACTTTTTCTATGACAGAAGTTAATCAAAGACGTCAAAAAGGAAAACCAAATCAAAAACGTCTTGTTTTTCCAACTTCTATAATAACAAGTTCTAATGTGCATTCTATTCATAATCGAATTATGAAACAACAAGGCAGACCAATTCCAAGTGTATTTCTTACACAAGATCCAGTGAGAAATATTTTTGGTTTATTCCGGTTTTTTTTCATATAATAATCAATAAAATGTGATTAGGATGAATATAATTATTCAACGTCAATTTATCATCAAGCAAGACAAGATACAGATATTCAACGTGCATTTAAAGGATTTGTTGTTGAAAATATTCAAAAAAAATTATCTCCTGATGAAAGAATGAAACGTGAAGAACAACAAAAAGCTGCAATTACAATTCAAAGGTTCATTTTGAAGAAAAAAATTATGTTCTTTAGTAATTTAATTTTGTTTTTAATTTTAATTTTAATTAGAGCATATCGAGAACATTTAGAAAGACGGATAAAAATTGAAAAGCATCGTCTATCAGCAAGTAAACGACGTGAAGAAGAACGTCATCATCGAAGAATTCTTTCAGCTAAACGAGCCCAACATATTGAACAAAAATTAATTGAACAAACAAGGTGACATCAATTCAATTTCTTTTTCTTATTTTTGCTGCTTTATATTTAGAATTCGAGATGAAAATAAAGAATATAAAAAAATGATTGAGGATACAGGACCATCTCTTCGAATATTTGCGTAAGTTATTTTTTATTATTTAATAAACTTTGGCAGATAGAAAAAGGAAATTTTTATTTTCAGAAATTTTAATGAAATTGATGTTAAATTTTCTGCAGCCACACTTAATCGAGCTGCAACATGTATTCAACGATGGTGGAGAGGATTTCTTGTTAGACATACATGGCATTGTTTGAAAGAAGAGGTAGACATTAATTTTAACTGACTTTTTCTTTTCTGAAAACAGTATCTTCATGTTGATTAAATCAAGGTTGCTCATTTTGGTTTAACATGGTTTGAATTTTCTTCTCGTTATCGACAAGTTATTAAACGTATTCAAAAAATGCGTCAATCAGAAAATCAACAATTCCTATTTAACATTAATCAAGCTAAAGATTTTCTTACTGCTGAAAAAAGTTTGTTTTCTATTTGCTAACGTTATTTTTAATTGATTATATTATTTTTTGTTTTCTTGTAAATAGAATTAACAACCATTTATAAAAAGCTTTCATTTAATGATAAATTAGATCGAAATGAATTAGAAAAATTTTTTGAATGTTGTGATTTATCGGCAACATCTTATGAAATTGATGAAGCTTTAGAAAGTGTTCTTCAACGTAAATTTCGTCAACTATTTATTTATTTAATAATAATTAAATTATTTTCTAGATTATTCACAAAATAAAAATGATTCATTCACAAAAGAAATTATTTTTGATGTTATTTATTATATTTATCCGCCGAAAGCAACTGGTCTTGAAACATCGAGAAAATCAACTTGGATTCGACCGATTATTGATGACGAAGATGAAACTGCGATTCAAGGTAGATTGAAAAGAAATTTTATTTTTTTACTATAAAAAATTTTCTATGTATATATTCTTCTTTTAAGGCACACCTTTCTTAGAACCAATCGATATGAATATTGTTTATAAATTTCTAGAAAAACAATAATTATTTTATATTTATATATATTCATATATTTCTTGTAAACATTTTGTTTTCCAATTTTAAATTTTATAAGACTCTTATTCTTTGAGTGAATTTATATCCTTTTTTTACATTTAATATCTTAAAATCAGCTTGTTTTTTGTATTTTGAATAAAAATAAAAGAAATCCCAAAATTATTACTTTGATGTCGTCGTTGTAAATATTCAGTTGAATTAGGATTATATTATTTAGAGTTCTAACATGGAAAGGATTGAATTGAGAATAGCTATTGTCCGATATAAAAATTTATATCAAATGTTAATAAAAAAAAGATTAAATTCATCTATGACAATCAGTTCAGATATTGTATTAATTTGTTTTTCAGAAAAGAAAACTTGACTTTTAACGTAAATGGTTTTCATTGTCTATATTCAAAATTTTGTTTCAAACTTTTAACAAAATTAAAGACAAAGTTCCTTGTGATATTGTCCAACATAAACATTAAATTGACAGGCAATACTTATTTCCTTGATATTATTGATGGTCTATGAAAAATATTTTATTGAATCCAAATAAATTTTATTTTCTAATTGCAACAGTCAGACTTTTAGTCACAGAATGTATTGAAAGTTTTAGTTCATTTCGAGCGAGAAAAATTTAGCCGTTCGATTTTTTTTATGATGGTGACGAAAATATAAAAGTAACCAATAAGTATTTATCTATATAATGTGTTTGGAAAATAAGTTGTATAAAATCTTGTCTATTTTAAAGACAAAGATGATTCCACTAGAAAAATCTACTGGTTAGGTTTGAGAAGCAACAAATTGAAGAGTAATTTGTTTATCAAATGAAAATTTATACTAAAATCTATCCGTGAAAGTAAGTATTTTTAGCATTGCCTAAAATTTTCAAATCTATTCAAGATTAGTCAATCACTGTTGTCTTAAAGCTCAACATTGCTGCATTTCTAATACAAATTTCATGAGAAATAATCAAGTTATAGATCAGATTTTCACATGCTTGATCATTTTTTATGAATTATTTACGACGCTAGTAAATTTCTAACAATAAAGCTATATATCTAGAAAACTCTTGGACTGAGAATGAGATTATAATTAATTGGTTTATATTTTAGACGAAAAGAAAACACTGTAAAATGTCTTTCATCCTTAAATTTACCAAAACATAGAATAAGAATATTATCATGTGTGCATACCACTCATTATTATCGTGTAAATATTTTCAATAACTTTTGATTTTTAGAAGTTACATCATGAAACTAGGTCAGAAATATCTTTATAGAGAAATACTAATTGAACTTGTTTGCTGATAAAAATTAATCGCGCTTTAAACAATTCAATGTGAATATTCAAGGTAATATTAACTATTAGGATTTAGAACACACTGATAAATGGTTCACTTTTCGATGAATCGTTCCATCTTTCACATAAATAATTACTTTCTTAATAAATAATATTCATAATCTATTTAGTCTTTTTTTTTTCAAATTTCATATGAAGTTTGAAAATTCTTATAAGCAGTCGATTTTCGGTATGAATTGTCTCATCCTGATCGTATATATATATATATATATAATATTGACAATATTAATGTCCTAATGAATATTATTCATCTATTTCTTTAATAAAATCGCTGATACATACTAGCACGACATTTTTTTTTCTGTGCATTCTAATTGATGTTGTTTTGTGTATCTTGATCAACGATGTATAACTCGAACATAGATAAAAATCTGTAATGAAAACGTGTGAAAAAGCAAGTTTAGTCTAGTATGTCAAATATACAAATGAATAATAAGATTGAAAAATAAAATATGTCGTCCATAAAAAGGTGAATGTCAATTTTTTCTCTATTACTTTGATAATTATTTTTCATTTGATAAATAACGAGACGATAATTTCACTATTTTAAATCATGTCTCAAAATACACATCCATTTTTACGCGTCGAAATATTAAAATTCAATGTAGGTAATAGTAAGCAAACTGCAGATTTAAGTAAATTAAAAACTGAAATTGAAATAATAGAAAAGCGTGAATCAACAAAAACATGTATGCCTAATAATCATTTATATTATATTTTCAAATAGATAAATATATATGTTTTGATTGTGTTTTTAGCACGAATAAAAAAGCCAATGTATAATGAAGACAATCAATCTATTCGATTTGATGTTGGTTTTTTCGTTAATATTGAACGACAAATTTTTATTCGAATATCTTATAATGATATTATGTATATGTTTGAATCCAATATAAAAGCTCTTCAGAAATTATCGGATGGATTTCGACATCAAGTATTTCGTTGTTTTATTATCATTAATTAAAAAATCAATTCGTTTTTCTTTTTTGTCGTATAGCTAAGTTTTGTACCAAAAGCTCAGGCAGAAGTGATTATTGAGTATAAAGGTTAATTAATTTCAAATTTCATTTTTTATTTGTATTTTAATTATTGTTTTTTATGCAATTAGATCCATCTTCTATAATAGACTCTACATTGCAAATACAACTACATGGTCAACGTTACGCTGAACGTTATCAAACTGTCTATAAACATTTTGGGCATAAATTTGTTGCAAAAATATTTAAAACACCAACATTTTGTTCAATTTGTAGTGATCTTCTCTGGTATAAAAAGTTGCAAAATATTAATTGTTAATAGATTTTCTTTTTTTCAAGGGGCTTTGCTTATAAAGGTTTTCAATGTCAACGGTGTGATTGTGTTGTGCATAAAGACTGTTATGAAAGTTGTAAACATCCTTGTACAGGCAAAAAATATGATAATGTAAGTTTTTCTTGTTTTTTTCATTAAAATTAAAATTTCTGAATAAAATGAGATTCACATATTTATTAACATTAGTCGTGATACAATAAACAATTTATTTCAACGTTGATTATCGTTTCTATTTAGTCGAGCGCAACCAAACCTCATAATTTTGAACATCAACAATTTTCTTTACAAAAACTTTTTTGCGATCATGATGGAAGTTTTATAAGACCAGGACATTCATATAAATGCACACGTAGTTTAATTGATATTGATTTTCAAATATTGTTGAAAATAAAATTATTCTAGACTGTTCAATCGTTGTACATCGACGATGTCGATCAAAAGTCGGAGATTATTGTGGATATCAAGGAAATAGTTCAAAACTTTATGAAACATGGAAAAATAATGTATTATTATTCATATGAAAAAAATCTTTTGTTTCTATTCAATTTTTTATTTAGAATAAATCAGATGCAGATTATAATTATCAATATAATGGTGGCTTATGTGAAATCTATTCGAGTTTAGATACATTTCAGCGACCAACTGATGTACAGGAAGTAATCGAACGAATGACAAGAATTTCTCGACCAAATATAACTTCAGGTTTTGACATGAAAAAAATCCAACTTTTACAAACGTTAGGCGTTGGAATGTCCGGATCGGTTCGTCAATATATTTTTTTCTACAAATTTTGTTTTCTAGAAGAATAAAAATCAATTTAATGTAAATTCTGACAAAGTCGACGGTACATTAACCTCGAGGAATAGACACATTTCACTGAGAAAAATATCAAAACAAACACAATTGAAGAGGTCGTAGGCAAATACTTACGACGAGCAATGTGATCCAAATCAGTTTTTCTTTTGATATTAAATGAATCTTTTAAAATACTTAGGAAACGAGGAATATTCCAATTAGTTTCTGTTATTGATCGAGATTTGTGTTTGCAGCTTAATTTTTAGCAACAGATTTTAGCATTCAACTTAAATCTAAAGACACGAGTTCTTCACTTTCATTTTTGCCAGGAATTCTGAAGAAAAAACACATGAGAAAAATTTGTAAATTTCTAGTTAGTTAGTTATAGGTCTCAATCATAAAAGCAAAATTTTTTATTGAATCAAAACTTTCAACTATTTTCTTCTATGAAAAATAGAGATCACAAGAAAGGAAAAACTACCCAAATAATCTCGCTGTCACAATTTTTCGTATATTCTGACAAAAAGTAACGCGAGTCTTCATATTTTCGAATAGAAAAATAAATATGTAACTTTCTCAACAGTTTTTGTTATAAACACAGTTAAATTTTCAGTGAGATCAAATCTATTTTTATTCGACGAAGAAAAAGAATACTCAAGTACAAATGTTGATCAAAATCAATACCATCAACTATTAATTTTGATCTTTTTAAGCAAAAACATTCAATTTTTTCATTTCTTAACATTTAAATTTAATTATTAACTCTTGCATCGGGCCCCGTAGAATAAGAATACTTCGAAGAAGAATCTTCGCTAATACTTTGACGTTTCGATTCTTCAAGCACAGAGCACATGATAAATAAGTATAGTTACCGTTATCATCAATATATTTCGCAGTAGAAAGAAAATTAATAATATGACTACATCTTTGAAAAATCTGAACCACTAAAAAATGGTTCAATAACTAACTAAACAAACTCTTTTAATGAGTGCTATAATTCATAAGTCAGAAAATTTAAAATACGTCGTCCTAAGTATTATTAACACAATTGAGATGCTATGAATTGATTTTTGAATATTAAATTTATTTATTTTTCTAATCGTGAAACTTTAATTCAATACATTATAGGTTTATTTAGTAAAACGTGGTGAATCTTATTATGCAATGAAAACTCTTCATAAAAATACTGTATTAGAAGGACAAAATCTTGAATATATTCAATCCGAACGAGATATTCTTATTAAATGTCAATCAAATCCATTTTTAGTTCAACTCTTTTATGCATTTCAAAATGCTGAGCGACTTTTTTTCTTAATGGAAGTTGCTAGAGCTGGCACGTTGTTTAATATTCTTGAATATCAAGCACCTAGACCATTTAAACAAGAACGAATTATTTTTTATACTGGTGAAATAACATGTGCGCTTATGTTTCTTCATTCAAAACGAATTGTATGCATTTTAAATCTTTTAAAAGATCATTTAAAATTTATTTACATAGGTTTATCGTGATCTAAAACCTGAAAATATATTTCTCTTCGAAGATGGACACATTAAACTTGGAGATTTTGGCTTATCGAAACAAAATATTGATAGAAATCATAAAACACAAACAATCTGTGGCACAGCTGAATACATCGCTTATGAAATTTATCATCAAGATTCATACGATGAAAATGTTGATTGGTGGTCATTAGGCATTATTATTTTTGAATTATGTACTTTTAAAACACCATTCTATGCCAATAATAGTACAGATATTACAAAGAATGTTCTTTCAAATCAAGTTATTTATCCAGAAACCATATCAAAACGAACTAAACAAATTATTTCTGGTTTACTTGAACGCGATCCAAAACGAAGATTAGGAAATGTTAATTCTCCACAAGGATTATTGAAAGATCAACCATTTTTTCAGTAGAAAATATTTTAATTATTTCTATGTTCATCATTTATTGAAATAATATTTTAGAGAACCATATACACTCTATGCGATTGAACATCGTCGTGTTCCTCCGCCTTGGGTTCCCACTGTATGTACTATAATAAAAAAGAAAAATAGATGAAATTTGAGAGAACTTATTTTCTTCTAGTCATTGGTATCGCTTAAACCGAAAACCAAAGTTCCACAATTATCTGAACTCGACCAAAAAGATGCTGTTTTATTGTTATCAATACCAGAAAATACTTTTCGCAATTTTTCTTTTACCAGTTCTAACCTAGTTACCTCTCTTTAGGAGTTTTTTTTTTAATGTAAAGCATTTCGTCTTCTATTTAAATAAGAACTTATTCGATAGTCAATTATTCGATTGAATTAAAATTTAATTCCATATTTAATAAACTTTAAATCGATTGGCAAATTCAAAATTTTTCAAATAAATTGTTATTCAAATATTTTCAGCTGGAATATAAATGGACAACCGAAAAAGAAAAACTACTAAATTTTTCTAGGAACAGATTTACTTTTAGATTAATTTTCATATAAATGGAAAACAAATGTTCTAATCCTTCTCCACGTGAGAGAGTGAGATCCTCTCAAATATGAGAGAGAAAAGCTAAGTTTATTTCTCATTTTGATCAATCATTTTCGAATTGATAGTATGTAGTCTGTTCACCCTTTATATCTGAACTCGAATTAGATAATCTTGCATCTACACCCTTTTCTCTATAAGAGTTATAGAAGTGTAGCAAAAATGTCTCAATTTATCTATTTCTTTTTCTAGCTGTTAACAAGGGCGTGCCTCGACTTTGTAAGTTATAAAAAACGTTATCTATTTTTTTCCTGCTTACCAACAGTGGGTGCGTTGCTCGATAAATTTTTTCTCTTACTTTCAGGTTGTTTCGGCATAGATACTGTTATTTTTATTTATTTTCGAACTGTAAGTAACTGTTTAAGTCTTATTATGTTAACTAAATATTTCATTTATTTTAGAATTTCCTACGTACCAGCAAGTCGAATTCATTTCGCTTGTATCGAGTAAGAAATTAAGTAAAAGAAGAAAGAAAGACTCATAAGAGAGACAATCGAATTCAATTTTCCAACCCATTTTCGTCACTATGGATGAAATCAAACAAATACTAGAGCATACATTTGATAATATCGATCCAACACATGATCAAATGATACGACATTTGCATCGAGCTAACCAAATTGCAAAACGTGCATTACAATTTGGTCATCATCCGTTTGGCTGCGTACTCGTTGGACCAGATAATGAAGTTGCATTGATCGATCAAGGTAATGTCGATATCGTTAATCATGCTGAATCAATGCTTTCACGAATAGCTTACACAAATTTTTCTTCAGAATATCTCTGGAGATGTACACTTTATACGACCTTTGAACCCTGTGTCATGTGTGCAGGTACGTTATATTGGGCTAATATTGGTCGTCTCGTATTTGGTGCAACAGAAAAACGATTATTAGAGCTTACTGGAAATAACGAGACGAATCCGACACTAGACATTCCTTGCCGTTATGTATTCGAACATGGCCAGAAGAATATTAAAGTATGGGGTCCATTTCCTGAGGTTGAAAAAGAATTCATTGAATTACATAAAGGATTTTGGAAATAAAGACTTAGTTGCATTTTTCGCATGATTGAATTATCTGTGAATCGCCAGAAAAGAATACAAAGACTTTTTTGTCACGAATAATCTTTTGGTGATGAAAAATACTTTCGGATGCCTTTTTTGCTTCTTGATGAAAATTTTTAATAGTTTCAAGGAGGATTATGTGCTAAATTCATCTGATCGATTTTTACAAATAATATCATATGATATTTTTCATCTACTTCAAATATGTTGACAAACATAATAATAATATGAAATAATTAGATAAATTATTAAATAGTATAATAGTTGAATAAATATTAGATCAATAATCTATTGCCTTGATTATTCAGATAGTCATGATCTATTAGTCTATCTCAAGTAAGTGACACTTTTCATTTATTCATTCAAAACAAATCCAGATTCCTCTCTATATATGAAGTTTGCGATCGAAAAAGAGAACATCTATTTTTCATCTTTGTTAATCAATAGAAATAGCATAGTTCGTTATTATTTTTATAATTAGTATATAATCCTTGACCAATAAATAATTTTCAGTAGCAATAAAATCAAGTTGTTTTTTTTTCAATAGAAGAAGTAAAGTCAAAGAGGAGCCTTTTTTCAATCCTATGCAATAAAATGATTGTTTGATTTTGCACATCAAAGTCAGTTTCTTATGCAACACAGTTGTGCGGAACCTTATAAATTGAACATACATACAAGTCGAATAGTTTTTAGAAGTGATTCAATTACGTGTCTCCACGCTATTGAATATTTAGATGATTATTTTTGCTAAGATCAGTTATTCGATAAACTCTGAGTTAAATTTTATCGTTGTATTAAGCTTTTAATTTTTTTTCTGATAAAAATATTGTCATATAAATATTACCTTCAAATAGACGGATAGTAAAACAAATGATTTACATTGAAGAAGAAAATATGGAACAACTGCATTTTTTTCAATTTTACTTCGATGAAAAAGAATTTTGTGCATGTGATCGAATGTAGTAGGATGGGATGACTTGTTGACATTCTTGTGGAACTCTACGTACTACTGTCCATAAAAAGCAATCATTTAATATACAAAGAAGTAAACTATTTTGTGGAAATCATACATATGTTCGAAGAAAATGCCAAGAGAAAGTATTATAATGAGATTTTTTTGCAGCTTTCCATTCCCTTCCTTCTATGATAGACATCAAGGAGTTTTAAATTGTGCTAATTAGAAACAAGACTAATTAGGCTGTTCTTCCTTCTTTTTTTTGCAATAGAAACTATACGAAAAAGTTAAGGTCTACTTCCGAGTAGCGAACAAGAATGAGGGCCTATCTTTTCGTCTCCAACCAAACAGAAGGTCAGTAAAATTAATACATGACGAGAGTAGTATCAATGGAATTCATCACTTTAACGTTAGATTAAAGTATTTTTATGTTTCTAAGAAATGATTATTCTCATGTTTATTAATGCGTTAGTTAAAAAGATAATGATGAACCAAAGAGTTATAGCTACACATAATAGACGTCAGTGTAGAAACCTTTTTCAAGTCCCTTCAATAGTATTTTGACTGATTTAATCGAATTTTGCTAGGCACACTGGTGTCCTTGTTCAGCATATCATCCAATGAGAACCTTTAAATGTTGCATGTCGATGACAAGTTCATGTGCGAAGTTTAAGAATAGTATCCATCCAGAAAACAATGCTCCTTGAAAGTCAATTTTGAAGTCAAAAAAGTAATAGAACATAACCGATCAATTCATAACATAGTTGAAAATAGAAAGCTTGATTAAGATCTTCTATGCTACGCGAAGAATCGTTGGAATCACGAGAGATTGAACTATAACTATTTCCACTTTAATTAAATTAATAAGTTTAAATATATATATATATATAAATTTAATTATTTCTTTTATCCATTTGAGACGTTTTTCCAAAAGTCATTATTGTCTATAGGATACGCCTATCACAACAAAAAGTATATCGATAGAGATAACTGTTGTGTTATCGATTCTTTCTCAATTAGTATCATTGTAGTAATAAAGTGAATCACTTTTATTTAGTTACAACAAACAACAATTTTTGTTTCAAACAATTTACTTCTCTTTTTATGAATTATTTTGAAATGTATTGTCATTGATAATGGTGAAAACAATTGAACGATATGTTGATATTCGAAAATAATTTTAATTGAGACTCATCAAAATGAAGAACTACCATTGAGTTGGTTGTAATTAGTAAGATATAATAAATTTTTATTTAGTCAAATTGTGTAATACTCTTACGTAAGATTTGATAAAATATATTTTTAATTTAGATGTAATGTCAAAAAGAAACCAAGTGATACAAAAAAAAAATTATTATTATTTCATCGATAAATATGTATAGTTAAAATATTATTATCGATTATAGAAAACAAAGAACAAGAACATTTAAGAAAATCTTCGCAAAAACTACTGTATTATTTTTTCAAAGATTCCAAAAGCCATTTTTAAATTGACTCGATTACAACACCATTTCAGTTGAAAATTGATTGGAACATTTTCGATAAAAACTTTTGAAGAAACTATCCATAAGTTCAATTCAATAAGTTTCAAAAAATATTCATTTTATTCGATCTATGCAGTCGAACTTTTCTATATCGAAACAATCGTATAATACCAATGCTAATAATTCCACTAATAAAACAAAATGACGACCCAGTAATAATATAAAAAGCATATGGATTTTGTTCAATACCATTGAATAAATTCATTCCATATATTCCTGTAATAAAAGCGCCGATTCCAAATCCCATCGTTATAATATTTATTCGAATTTCAAATGCAAGAAGTTCATTTCGAACAGCATCAAGCATAAAGCCCGTAGCACTTTCAAGTGTATGAACTGAATCAGAAAGATCAGATATTGAACGACGTACTTCAGCCATTTCTTTCGTACATGCTTCAAGTAATAGTTCAACTTGTATATGATCAGATATGTCTCGTTTACGATTATCAGTAACATACATTCCAATCATATCTTCATCTTGAGCAAGAACATCAACAATAGCTTGATGGGCAAGATCTGCATTTCGTTTATATTTATCAACTTTTTCTTTGAGTAAAGCAAGTTCACGTAAACTTCCAAGAGTAATACGATCATAAGCCCGTTCTCGAACATTTTGAAATTCATTTAAAAGTTCATTTGCTTTTAATTTTAATTGATGAGCAACAGTTTCTAAATTTATTTCCGTAATTCGAAATTCAAATGGTATTGAATCAAAATTGTTCAATTTATCAGTAACAAATCGTTCATTATAAAGTTCATAGATATGTCTGACATTTCGATGATAAGCTTGAGCAATACGTTCCCAATGAATAGCACCTTTTATTCCAGAAGGTTCTCGAAGAACTTTATCAGCAGATGGTACGAAAAAAATGCTTCGATCCAATTCAATTAAACTTCGAAGTCTACGAAATGAAAAACAAATAAATCGATTTTGACGCACATCAATTATTGGAACATTAATAATAATATCAGTATCAATCTTTTGTAAATCTCTTGGTTCAAGACTATATTGCTGACATATTTGCGCACGATCAAAGGGACCTCGATGAACTTGCAATGTGCCATCTTTAGTTAATATAAATATATCACAATTTAATTTATGGGAATAACTTGATGAAAAATTTTCGTTTGCTTTTGTTTCAGATGATTGAAATCGAGATGGAATTCGACAGCATGATAAACTATTATTATTTAAACGAAATAGACAATGAAACTTTCTTTTCATCGATTGAAATATAGGTTTTTTCCAATGCGATCCATATAATTCTTTTGATAATATAGACAAAATAAATCGCATAATTTACTAAATATAGATTTGGTCTTATTTGGCTACACAAGTCTCGTAAGACAAACCAATAGAAACAACCATTTGTAATTTATTTTGTTCTAAACATTGGCAAGCCTGTAAGCACAATGTAAGGAAAGAAGAAAAAAGAAAGTAACCATTTTTTTTCCATACAACAACAACAACAACAACACAGAACGAATAAACTATAAAAAAACAATATCAATAGTATAATTCTTGGCCTATGTAAAGTACTTTTAAAACCTCTTGGTTGATGAAAATTATTAATATTAATAGTCGATCGTTTTTGATGCTGACAATGGAATATATATCTTCACTAGACACATTTATAGAACCTAACAAAAAAAAGAATTTTCATCCATCTCTACTTTAGTGACATCCTCACATACGATTGGTAAGTTAGCCATAGCAACCAACGTACACGTGCAAACATAAGAGAAGATAGATAATTTTTATAGTAGAGAAAAATAAGAATTAAATATAAATCAGTATCAGATCTAGCAAATTTTTTGAAAGAGCTTGTAATGGTAAAAAATGCATATGTTCTAAAGAAAATCGTTAGAAACAAACTTGAAGTACAATGAAAAGTGTAGTTTCAGTTTGGTCTCATTCCACTTGCACATCCCATCAATAAATCTTGTTCCATTATTTCTAGAACAACAATACAATTGTCGATGTCTGCTAGAGAAAAACGAACGTTTTTCAGAGTAAACGTGAAAATTGTCAGTTGATCTACAAATTGAAGTGCCATCTATAATTTTTCGAATTTGTTTAAATCTTAAATTAGAAGTCAGCTATAAGATAGTGCTTACAAGATGCATCAGCTATTTTCATAAAATGACTAACATAATTTATTTATGTTTTTTTTCAGTGGACAACATGTTACATTATAAAAATTATAAAATAGTCAATTATAATAGTTATTTATGATATAATAATTGTTTGAATGTAATATAATTGATAATTCATTCTTTTTACATTAAACGTATATTGAATGAAAAGGCTAAATAATAGTGAAAAACATAAGTTGTGGTAGAAGAAATGGTATACTATTCATATGTTTTGAGTTGTGAACAGGTTCGAAATAGTTTTGAAAGTTAAACATAATGGAGAAAGTAAAATGATACCAAACACAAGTATTTTTAGGATTCTTTAAATAACTAACCGAACTTATTTTTAATAATTTATACTAACAAACCAATATAATATCTATTCCTTCTCTATTGCTTAAGTTGATCTATTCGACATTAGCGCTGACTAGAGAAAGAGCTTCGCATTAGTAAAATGTTCTCTCTGAGACCATAAAATATTCTTTGACTTAGGATTTTGTTTAATTGATATTTTTTTTAAACTAACTTTTTTATTGTTTTGATTAATTTCTAGATGAATATCTTCCATTGAACAATGACAACGTAATAGTTTCACTTGTTTTTTTTTCTTTTAGAAATCTTTCTTAGATCTGAAAACATTCATCGACTTGTATACAATCAAAGTTACTTCAAAAATCACTTTAAAAACATGGAAGGTAAATAATTGAATAAATCAAATTTTTTTAAAATATATCCGTATGGACGCATATACGGAGGAATATAATCATATAAGAAAGCAGTGAAATACGCAATATAAATATTAGTAGTAGGGAAGGAGTGAAATGAACAAACTTTTTAATATTTGTAAATTATTGGATTTCTGAATATACGATTGTTGTATGTGATGCATAGAATCAACAAATCCTAAACGCGAAAATGATGGCGTGTCATATAATTAAACATACTAAAAACAACAATATTTTCAAATTCCTCGATTGAAACGAGATTTTTAACGAAGCCAAAAGCGTTGATTAAGTTTTTAACTCCAAATTATGCAATGAACATAATATTACAATGTCTGCTGTATATACTCAACGAAGTTTTAAAAATCATAGATAGTTTGTACGTTTCACAATTTAAATACTATTTTTTCTTTATTTTTCAAGTCCTTAAACTGATGATGAGAGTGACTGAAGAAAATACTCAGCCACACATTGACACTCATAGTCAAAGTATCTCTACAATGGTTTACAATATATACAGCTATTTCTTTTACTTTTTTATCATTAAATATTTAATTTTAAGTACCCCATAATTTAGAGAATGCACTGAAGAATGTAAAAATATTAACTTTGGGAATGCCTGATTTACCTACTAAAGTATTGGATGGAGTTACTATTCATTGTTCGAATATGGAGAATTTAGAAGCGACTTTGGCAAAATATCGTGAATCAACTTTATCAATTGTCTGCAAATCCGATGATCTTATTGGAGTAGATAGATTAATAATGGATAATCCAATTGAGACATTATATGTTCTTATTGATGAAAAAGATGAGGATATCAAGGAATGGCAAAATAGTTTTGTATTTGCAAATATAATTGAAGTTCATAATGAAAAACAATTGATGCTTCGTTTGTGTATGAAGGCAATGATTTATCATTATAATCAAGGTTTAGAACATCGAAGAAGAAAAAACAATGGTTTGGCTAATTTATGTTTTCTTGATTCGCTAAATGCACTTAATTATTCTAATAAATTTTATTAATACTTTTTTTTTGTTTATGTAATAAATCAGAAATGTAAAATTAGTAATCTTCCAAGAAAAAAATGATTACTAAGCGGCTTTTATAGTCAAAAGTATATCTCAACGCTTGAAGCACACAGAAAATGAAGGGAAATTTTATATATCTAAAACGAAACGAGAACTAATCTAAGAAACACCATCGTTTACTTACGTGAAACTAGTTTATATATTCAGAAAATATAAAGTTGGCTTTTAAAAGTTTCTGTTATTTTGTTTTTTGTAGCGCTGAGAAACAATTTTGTATTCAACTACTATTGGTTTTCATTTGCGATTACTCTTTTTCGTTTTTCATTCTACGCTTCCGTTGTGCCGTCTGGAGTCTTGTAGCGTCTCGATGCAGGTAAGTTGGAAAAAATGTTTCAGGTTATACGTTCTTTCTCCTTCATCTGTTTGCTTTCGAAAACAATGAAATACAATAAATGATCTGTCTATTAAAAGGTTTCAGCGAAAAGTAGCACTTAAATCAAAGTGTAAATTACAATTGTTAAGGAATTATTTGTATCGTTAAGTTTAGTGGCTTCCAAAATCTATCGTCTACTCAATTTCAATATTTTCTCATACAAAGATAAGATAAAAACTTAATTGATCGGTTTTACTGGACGCTTTCTACTACGAACATTTGACTGAAAAAATATTAGATAAAGACGTGTTTTAAAACTATAGATGCTCGTAGAAATAAAGTTACCTAAGAATAGCACTGATAGCTTTCATTTTTATTTATCAGAGGATTCATATACGTCGTCAGGGTATTCCTCTGAGTCCCAGTGAATAGGTCTTTTTCCGCGAGTACAATATGATTTAACTTTTGAATAAATTTTTAAATCAAAATTGATTGTTGATACAGCAAAGATCAAACGTCGGGTGTTCAAATGCGAAGGATTCAATTCTTAAAAATATAATTTGCCAGTTTTTTGTTTCTCATGTCTATTGTTGAGATAAGATGATAGAGAGAGTGAGAGAAAGGAAGTTATAACATAATGTTATTTTATCAGATAGTGCAAGTTTTTCTTCTCATTTCTACTATTCAAAGTGAACAAAATTTCCATGTAAATGGTCCATTTGGTAAAGCTCATTTAAAATCTGGAATGCCAAGTCCATTTAATTGTAATCGAAGTATTGGCAGTGTTTCTTATTCGATACGTTCAATATCTATGGAAATAACTGATCTAAAAGTTTCATCAACACATTATTCTAATAGTGATGAAATTTATGTGTCCTGAACACCATCAGTACACTCATGCAAAGATGATTTTATTGGAATTTATTTTGTTGAAGTTCCAGTTGAAACAGGTAAAATATATATTTTTATGAATTAATAAAATCTAAAACTTTTTCTTTTCTGTTTTTGCATATTGATGTTTTAAGGTGCTTGTGATTATGTTGATTATGAATTTGTAAAATCTGGCCAAGATAATTCAACATGGTTAATGATCAATTTACGTCGTCAATTAGAATTTCGTTATTATTCACGTGAGAGAAATTGTTCTGGAAATTATAAATTTATAGCAAAATCTCCTATTGCTGAACGAGTTAATTACAATGAGTCAACACAAATTCATTTAGTTTTTGTTGATCGAAATGATCAAATATATGTTTCATATGCAACTAATTCAAATCAAACAATTCCTCAATGCCAATATGGTTTAGACTCATCAACACTTATTTTTCAAATGAATGAAACTAGCAACACTTATTAAGCATCAGATATGTGTGGAGGAAAAGCTAATATAACAGGCACACAAGCATTCATTAGTCCAGGATATATGAATACAATTCTTTTGAACAATTTGTATCCATCAACTATTTATTTTTATCAAGTAGGCAACAATGAACATAACTGGTCATCTATTTATAAATTTATAAATCGTTCATCGAGTACTGACGATGAGGTAAATCTTATTGCTTATGCTGATATGGGTGTATCACCTATCCAATCAGGTGCAAAAGCTACTATTGATCGAGTATTAGCAAGATTTCTATCAAATAATGTAACGGCTATATTACACATAGGCGACGTTAGTTATGCAAGAGGTATCGGTACATTATGGGATGCATTTATGAGTCAAAACGAACCAACAACATCTCGTGCTTCATATATGGTCGGAATTGGAAATCATGAATACGATCATGTTACTGGAGGAAATAAAGATCCTAGTCAAGCACCAGGTGATGGATGATTTAGACTTATATGGTAAGTATTAGATTATTTTCATGAATAAAAATATATTTTATCTTCATCTTATAGGGGTAATTACGGTTATGATTCCGGTGGTGAATGTGCTGTTCTAATGGTGAACCGTTTTCATTCTCCATCGAATGGCAATAGTCTTTTTTGGTATAGTTTTGATATAGGACTAGTTCATATAGTTTATTATTCAACTGAACATGATTTTCGTCGATTATCGTCACAATATAAATGGCTTGAACAAGATCTCCGTTCAATTGATCGTATTCGTATACCATGGATACTTGTTACTGCACATCGACCTATGTATTCATCATTAATAGGAATACATTTAATTCAAATAATGTTACAACTTAATATAGAACCTCTTCTCTACAAATATCATGTCGATCTGAATCTACATGGACATACTCATTCATATGGACGAACATGTCCAATGTATCAACATAAATGTATAGATGATGGAATAACACAAGTATTGATTGGAATGGTAGGCATGATTTAACATACGGTTCTTATTCTAGTGTAGACTGGAGTGTTTATCATGATATATACTTCGGATATACTCATATAAATGCTAATAGAACCCATTTAACATTTAGTTATTATGATACAGAAGGTGATAAACTGCTTGATCAATTTCAACTTACAAAATAATAACTGTATCTATTTTTAATTGAATGATTTAATATCTATTATGAGGAATTAATTTCTTTTAAATGAAGAATTAAATCTCATTTACATGCATCTAACAAGATTATTTTCAGTAACTAAAAAGAAAACTAAAAACTTAAAATATTTTCTGTAAATTATTGAAAAAATGTAAAAGTAATTGCGAAAACTAAATAAGAATAAATTGAGAAAAATTTAAATTTCTAAATTCTAAAGATATGAAAAAAAAAATATTAATGATTATAAAAATCCGACTACGTATTTAAACTTGGAATCTTCGAAAACCTTCAGGTTTTTATTTCGAGGACACAAAAAGAAGAGTATTGAGATGAGATATTAGATCTCCTACAGCGCATCATATATTCTTTGTAAGTTCATGTGGGAATTTTTATTCAAGAATATTAGTTTGAATATACTCAACAAGCAATCTTTGAAGATTTGTTCTCCTTCATTCATTTTATTTGATGATAATATTTGATGTTGATGGGTATTGATCAATTGCTAGTGTCATTTTCACAAAAAGTAGTATAATCTTTCAGCAAAATACAATAATGACATGTTCAAGTTTGTCGAATTAGTTTAATTGTTCGTGTGTTCAACTAGATTTTTAGTTTGTAGATGATTTGATAAAATTGTTTTCATTAAATAGATAGTTTATGATTCTATGATAAATATATTCATATATGTACACATCGAGTTAAGTTAGATTATTTTATGTTCACTTTAATATATTGATTCTGGCAATCTAACAGATTCTCGAATATGTACAATAATGCAAACAGAATTTTCATCCACTATATCAATGTCAAGAAAATTAATTCATATGTAGACAGTATTTGATAATTGGTGATTATAATTCTAATGAAATCGAATTTCATTGATGGATTAGAATTTATTTATTCCTCAATGCATTGCTAAATAGTTGAAATAAAAAAAGAATCTGATCTATACGTAACTATAGATACAATATTCATTTCATCTATAGATAAATAATATATTCCTTTTATTTTAAGCATTAAAAGTTCAAAAAACATGACCTCTAAATTAAATTAAAAAATACATAAATATAAAAGTTGCTCAATCATCATCATCATCATCAAATAAATCATCCTTTATTTGCTGAGTATGTCTCCGATGAATGGAATAATCGAGTTTTAACCATTTAGTAATAATTGACGACCAACCATCGAGTAAAAATGGAATTTTATATTGATATTGGTCGTAATTGAATTGTTGAAACCAAATTTGATCAACATATATAAATAATGGATCGCATAAAGATCAATCAATGAATGGTTGTTTACCAAATATCATGAAAACTTTGGTGAAAACATTTATAATTATATTGAAATTTTCTTTTCCATCATCATCAATCTGATTAAGACCCAGTATTTGTTTAAATTTATTTCTAAGTCAGATGGTTTTTTAGGTTCAACTAGTTCAATACCTAAACAATAATAAAAGAATTATAATAAATACTTCTTTTTTAATATTGAATAAAACAAACCATCACGTTGAATCTTTTTACTAATTTGTTTAATAACAAACTGAATTGTTGTTAATGATTGTTGTGTCCATTGATCAGCTGTGATATTTTTAATCATACGTGGCGCAGACATATGACATGATGCTTCAATACAATCATAAAAAAAGATTTCAATCGCATTATTCGAAACAAGTTTTTCAAGAAGAAAAGAGATAAAGCATCACCTAATGATTGGCAATATAAATTAATGGTTGTTAAACGATGCATTTGTTTTAATGCGCGAATTGATATTTTTTCATCTGAACAATTAACAACTAATGATGCCAAAACATTATTTACAAAAAATGAAAATTCCTAAGATAAAAAGAAAAATGGTACCATTTCATTCAAATAATTATCTTAGAAATATAAATACGAACATAGGCCACCAAATCATCTGTAGCTGTTTCTTCCAAATCATAGTCTCGTTTATCACGAGGTAAATTACGTTGTTCGTTTGCTTTTATACGTAATGATCCAACATCAGGCATTTCATATAATATAAGATCTTCTAATAGTGAATTAGTCGCTATTAATTTCTAAAGACACATAGAAAACGTTAGATCATATATACAACATATCAACTATTTTAACCAAAGTTTTACTCTCATGAATGACTTTATTTTACTCAAAATTCATTGCACAACTTACTCAGATAAATCAGTCTTAAGGAATGAAACGATTCTTTGCTGAGAAATAGCTTAAAAGAACACTTGTTCAAAATTTCTTTCAAGCAATATAACTCTACGACTAGAAAATTTATGTATGCTTTACGACTCATTCTGCTCATAGAAGACATAGAATAGACAACTTTGACTTAGTTTTAGTAGTTTTGGATAAGTGCTAAAAAATGCTCATACATCACATTAGCCAAAACCATCCTGAAAATTAGTATTGGAAAACTCTTTCAGTTTTTTCTCACATCTGATTTATTCAGATTAAAAAATTTCTTTAATGATCGATACTAGATAATTATCAGACTGTGTATGTGCATAAAGTAAGAGGAATAATTGCTGAATCGAAAAATTCTTGCTAGTTTGTTTTAAGACATATCTTAGATTTTATCTGACAAAAATTGGTGTTAAAATTTGAAGAAATTCTACTTTATTTTAATCGCTGAACTAATTATAGATCTATGCAATTAATAAACAATATTAAATCAATCTCTTATGTTTATAATCTTAATTTTTCCCAGATAGTTATTTTTCCTTAAATGTAAATATTCCAAAAAAGTCCGCAAAAAAAACATTTTTTGAAAACAAAAATAATTTTAATATTTTGTGTCGAATATCAAGTTTCAACATATCGAACGAAGTATTCATAATATCGCTCCGAGAGAGCTTATCAATGGATATTACATACATCAGGTCATGAGAAAAAATTACATTTGCTAGGCTTATCAGTTATATTATGTAAATTCGTGTGTGTACGATTGGTATTATTTAAATCGATATAATTTATTAGTCTGAAAGAAGAAAAAAAGCCAATGACTCTTTAAATCCAGTGACTTAAAAATTGTATTTCTGCAGATGGAACAAACACTATTGTTTTTAAGCCAACAGGTGTCATTGAGATTCAAAAAAATGTAAATATTTATTCATTTCTACATGAAAAAAGAGATATTTTATCATTTCATGACACAATACCCTGTTGAAAACATTTTGTTTCGGTATTATAGACGAATAATTTTTGTATTGTTGTTTCAACTAAATTAAACAAGTATACTACCGAATAAATAAAATGCAAATTATGAAAAGTGTTCTAATGTTGAAAAAATATATTCTAATAGAAATCAGCAAAGAAAAATTTTCTTTTCAGATGATGAAGACATCACAAGTTGTTATTTTACTATTGATCTGTTTTGATTGTTTAACACTCGTTCATGCTTTTTCACTTTGTCAAGAAGGTTCAATGTTTCCTGATTGGATGATTGGAAATTTTCACGCACAATTTGCCGATGGCTCATCGGCAAATGGAAGCTTTGGTTTATGGTATGCAAATGTTACGTTCTCCACTGGTGATTATGGTCGATTAACAATGACATCACCATTACAAAAAGGTGATGGTTTTTATGTATTTCATGAATGTGTTCATATTCATGCAATGGAACCTCAGCATCGATGTTCACTTTTAGTTCGTAATCCTATTGGTGGTTATACGGAATATATTCATAAAGATCCCAAACTTGTTCCTCTTTGTCCAAAATCATTAGTTTCATCAGATCTTGAAATTGAAATTGTTACTAAAATCAACTAATATTTATATTATTTATTATTTTGAATTGAATAAGAAACAGAATTTTTTTAAAAGAGAAATTAATTAATTCAATAAAAGTTCTTTCTAAATGGACAATTATGAGTAATTGAAACTTTTTCAATAAAATTAATTTGAGGATAATTATCAATAATCCATTTATTTCCTTTTTTTGAATATTGTTCTTGATCAACACCATCGCTACTACCTAAAATAAATTCAATTCTTCAATAAAGATCCACTTTTACAGGTAAGAAATTCTCGTGAGTTTTGTTTTTCGAGAAAGTGTTATTTGCTATTTTCAATACTTAATTCCGTGTCGTCTCTGTTGTTACAAATGATAAAGATGTAACATAACGAAATAAAAAAATCTGTTCAATTTGAGAAAAAGAACTATTTAAAAACCAAGACTTTCAAACTTCACGTTTCAAATTTATAGAAGCGTATTTATTATATTTTCCTTTAAACATATTTCATGCAACATAGTTTAATTCGGTGATTCTAGATAGAAAGATGTATCTTATATAATATGCTAAATAGTGCACTATTACGTCAAAACCAGAACTTTTCTTTAAATAATACCTGGTGTTGGATTGAAAATAGTTTCAGCTGTATCAAAACCAGTTGTAACGATTCCTAAAATTGAATAAAAGAAAACAGAAATATTAATTGAAATAAAATATTTTATTTCACTAACCTAAAGGTGAAAATCCTAATGGATCTAAACGTGAATTATTGATGTAATTAATAAATAATTGAGTTGTTCGAGTATTTGGACCGGCTGTTGCATACGAAAGTGTGCCTTGTATGTTTGACATCTTAACTGGGTCTAAATAGATATACAAACGAAATCAAATACATGAATAAATATTATTGTGAAACCATCTTGAATCGGTTTATTCCAAATAGTGTTTTGTATTGGATCGCCACTTATTCCAAATTGAACAACAAAATTGGGAACAACACGAAAAAAAGCTGATGGTACTGAATAAAAACTAGAATTTATTACATCAAATAAATGATTGGCTCCAATTGGTGACCAATTTTGTGTTATATTTATTATTATTGGATTTTTTGAACCTTTCACATCCGTATCAAAACGTATACAATAACTTGATGGATAACAATATGTATTC
The DNA here is from genome assembly GCA_900239745.1 of Rotaria magnacalcarata. Lineage (NCBI taxonomy): Eukaryota > Metazoa > Rotifera > Eurotatoria > Philodinida > Philodinidae > Rotaria > Rotaria magnacalcarata. The sequence goes on from OENM01000672.1 coordinate 50,208, forward strand.
AATATAAATATTGCTAGAATCAATAATATCTTATAGAATAGTGACATTTCTATCTAGAATAAGAATAATTAATTAGTAATTAGAATTTCAAATTCTAAATTGATGCTGAATACGTCGATATTATCTTGATACTATTGACTATATATATATATATATATATTTATCCATAGAAATAATTTAGTCGACAATGACTTTTTATAAAATAGAAAATTCACTGTTCTACATGAATATTAATAAATAATGCAAATATTAAAACGAAGATGGCTTATCTTCTCTATATTAATCTATGAGTAAATTTCAATATACTAAAAAATTGTTTTGATCATCTATACGTCTTTTTACTAAATACTTTATTTTACAGAAAAATAAAATCGAATTTATACTTTAAACTATAAGATAGAAATATTAAAAGTAAATGATACAGTTGAACGTTCAAGATTTGTCTGCATTTATCTCTATTAAGTGTGTTTGCTGTAAGTCTAAATGATTGATTCATGCAAACAATGATCTTAACGAATAATCGATGAATTTGTAAATAAATATTTAACAATACTTGATTGAGACGGACAGTTTTTTTTTCTTATAATAAGCATATATTTAACTAAAATTTATCTATAGTAAAATATTATTTAGACTATCATTAAGTAGATAGATAATAAATAAAAAATTGTGTATCTTTAAAAAGATTTTTGTCATATTTAACAATAATTTTAACTTACTTAAGTGTAATTTGACTTGAAAAATAAGAATGTTTGTTATATTCAAAGATGAAAATGATGTTTGAAGAGATATGTTTTTCACTTTATCATTTTTTATCTTGTGTCTCATTTGCTTAAATATTGTATAATATTATGAAGATAAACATTTTTCATTTTTATTTGTCTACAAAGATATTGATATGATAAAGTCTCATAAGAATGAATATAAACTCATTTTGACATGAAATATTTCATTAAACAATTATTTCTAGGAAAACAAAAAGCACTTTCCAAAAATTCTGTTAAAAGCTGTTAAAGATAATATTTTCTTATTTATGTTTACTTTAAATTTATCTGAATAATATTCTCTTGGATATCTTTCAGAACTATTACACTTGCTAGTACAATTCAATGAATAAGATCTCTTTCAAATATTCTATTATTATCTCATAAATGTAACTATTTTTGTAGAATTATCTGTTCGAGAAATGAGTTACATACATATCGAAATAGATGAGTTCAATAACTGAATGACAGATTTCTAGATATTGAAATATTTTGAAATATTGAATTCAATTTTAGAATGTGACATAAATAATAATTAGGTTTATATAAAAAGAAAAGAACTTTATTCTATTTAATAGCTACTAGAGGCCCCTGTGAAAAGCTGTACTTTGAGATTATAGGAAAAAGCGGTTTAATAAGAAGTTTCGATTAGTATATTTCATTTATCAGATAAAAAGAAAATTATTGAAATTATGAACTCACAAAAACAAACATACAGAAATCACGAAAAAATTTCCTGATAAACAACATTATTTGTTACCGTTTGCCCATTATCTGTTTTGCCTTGTCTAGTGGTATCTTTTACTTGAATTTTTAAACCATTAGATTCCATTGCTCTTGAACATCTTGTATAAAACTGACCGTGAGAAAAGCATGGTTCTGAAAGATAAAGTCCAACTTTATCAAAAGTTTGCCCTTGAGACTTATTTATTGTCATCGCATATGCAAGTCGAACTGGAAACTGGTGTCTAACGAAATTGAATGGAAGTGCGGGATCATTCGATGTATCCACTTTCTTTTTTGCTTCGTGAAGTATAGTCGCATTCTTCTTTTTGATATCGTTACATTCCTTGTGCATCTGCCTCTCTGAGTCGATAAGAGAGGAATGATGGCAGAAGGGGTTAATAATAATGGTCATAATAATGATCATCTTTCCGGAAACGAATATGAGATACTGGACCAGGGGTCTATATCAAGATTTCTATCGGAATGCCTGGAAGCAGCTTTAAGCGTACATACGTTTCTGCAAACAAATTATTCCAAGTCAAATCAGCAACAACAAATAGTGCAACCAGTGAATTCAACTCCTAAGCGTGGACATCCACTAGACGAAAGTGGANCATAAGCAATCGCAATTTACACAACAGGAGATTAATTTACAACCACAACAACCATCGTCGTCGTCAACGTCGTCAGGTGAAAGACAACAACAAGTTATAAATCAAGCTTCTACGAATCGTAAAAGAATTTCTTTTAATCAATTGAAGCACGCGGTATCTTCTAATCTGCCATGTTTTTTTATTGATTTCACCTCGGATGCTGATCGTCACAGTATTCCAACAGCTCTTCATGCGAGTGATCTTATACTTAAAGAATTACAATCGGAGGGGGTTTTAATTAAGAAGTTTATATTAATAGGATGGTCAGGGGAAAAGCTCAAGTTAGGTGTTAATAATAAAGAAGATTACGCCACGCTCGTTGGTTCGGATAAATGGCCTACAAAGATAAATGGAATTGATATTGTCGTTACGAAACCTAAATATGTACCCGATTCATTTGCTCTTGTAGTTAGATATGTTCCTAGGGAACTAGAAGAAACTTTTGTCTCAAATGAAATACAAAGAACAATTGCCTCTGCAGACAGAATTAAACGTTTTCATTATTCCTACCAAAGAAGAACAGATGATTATCGATTCGATGTAAAAGATTATAGTGAATATAATGCTGTGCTCAAACTGGGTCGAATAGCAATAGGTCATTCGTGGTTATCGATCACCAAGTTTTATCCTGGTAACCGTCTAACATACTGCACGAAATGTTGGTGTCTAGGTCATTTAAGAAATAAATGCAGTTCAGAAAACAAACGTCGAATTTGTCTTGAGAATTTGAGTGTGGATACTCCACATATGTGTAAAAATGAACCGAAATGTGCTCAATGTGATGGAAAGCATCATTCATTAGACAATCAATGTCAAGTTATAAAAGAATATGAAGACCAATTAAAAGAGGATGTTGAAGATGCGATGCAAAAAGGATTATTGCAGAGATTATCACTGCAAGAAAAATCGCCTATGCCTATGTACGAACCACTGGCGTAACTAGCCCACTAGCGACTCGCTAGACCCAATNTGCGCAACCACGTACATCAGATACAGAAAAAACATTTGAATCGATTAATGATAATTTGGCAAAGCTTATCGATAGTAACAAACGACTAGAAAATAAAGTTGATCTATTATCATCAAGCATGAAAACCGTTACGCTCGACACTCAACTACATCAAGCAGTCTTAGCAGATACTATCAACATTATGAAAGATTTTATTCAATATTTTATTCCGACAACGTTAACTTCGGGCAGAAGTGAAAGAGTATCGTTGGTACCAGTGGCGAATGAATTCTACAATCGCTTTCACGTTGCATCCGCAAGATTAATAAATGGCTTCCAATTAAATCACCAGGTTCAATCGATTCCTACTTCGCATACAAATAATATCGTTCAAACCGATCAACAGTCTTCATCAATATACAAATCAACACAGAATGTTAATTAGAACTTCAAATCTTAATGTAGTCGCTAAAGCTTTCTTTCCTGCTTCGCGTAATTATCTATTTAATCCTAGAGATGAAGCTATACACCGGCTGAATACTTGGAATTTTTCAACTAAAGATCAGAAACTAGTACTATCTCTGCTAGACGAGTGGTATACAGGTAGAACCTTGAATACAGTCTTAGAAGAATGGGAGAAGGTTGGAATAGCTTCCTTACGAAACCAAAATGAATATATAAAGATTTTATGCTATAATGTCGAAGGTTGGGGCACTCGTGCAGTTGAAGCGATTGATTTAGTGTATAAAGTTCAAGCTTCTATTTGTATATTTACAGAAGTAGGAGAGTTATGGAACACATGTCGATTACCACATTTTAACACGTTCTATCAAAAGGGTACTAACAAGAATGGAGGAGTATGCATAGCAGTAGGGAAGCATCTGAAAGCGACGCGCATCGAGGTNCATTCCGAACACGGTTATTATTGATATAACAGGACTATCGGAACCAGTACGTATCATTGGTATTTACTGGCCCACTAGTCAACAGCGTGATCTAGATGAAATTCAGCCGTTTGTAATAGAAGGTACCATACTATCAGGTGATTTTAATGCAACAGTGAAAGAATGGAATAGTCCAATAACTGATAAGAGAGGTGCGTGCGTGAGAGAATGGATAAATGAAAACAATCTAAATTATATTACGTCAACGACCAACACGTCTAAGCGCTCCCTACGTAATATAGATTTGTCGTTCTCTAACATGAGTACTATTTCAAGTGAAACATTATGTTTTGGCACTAGTGATCATTGGCCGATTTTGTTATCATGCGAGAACATTTTTTTCGATACAAACGTTTTTTTTCCTCACACAAATTGGAAGGTATTTGAAGCAGTATTAGCGCTATTACAAATATTCTGGACGGAAGAACAAAAGAAAAATAGTGCAGATGAGTGGTATAAGCAATATATTCGTTTCATCGCGGCTGTCAAAAACAGAGTGACTCATTGGAAAGAGAGAGATAAATATAAACCATCGTTACCGGCTTATATCATCGAAAAATTAAAAGAAACACGAAAAGTGAGAAATAGATATTATCATTCAAGACATAAAGGAGTTTTTAGTGANTTTTTTTCCTCATACAAATTGGAAGGTATTTGAAGCAGTATTAGTGCTATTACAAATATTCTGGACGGAAGAACAAAAGAAAAATAGTGCAGATGAGTGGTATAAGCAATATATTCGTTTCATTGCGGCTGTCAAAAACAGAGTGACTCATTGGAAAGAGAGAGATAAATATAAACCATCGTTACCGGCTTATATCATCGAAAAATTAAAAGAAATACGAAAAGTGAGAAATAGATATTATCATTCAAGACATAAAGGAGTTTTTAGTGAGGAAACGAGGGTCCTTTTACGCACAATGACAAGAGAAGCAAAAGTTGATATAGCAAAACATAAAAATGCTCAATGACAAAATTTTTTATTTAACATTCAAACGCCGTACGATAAATCAGATAAAGCGTTTTGGACGCACTTATCTCGCATATAAAAATCGCGTTCGCTACCCTTCTATAAACTATCGGAGGGTACTAAAATAATATCAACACAAGAAGGAATCACAAACGAATTATTTCAGTACTACAGTGAACAATTCAAAGTACCTGCAGTGGATGGTTCTAATGAACACGAAGGTCAGATAGATAGAAAGTATAAAGAGATGGTAAATAGATTATCAGTGTTGAATGATAGCGTAGAAAAAACTAGCACTACCGAAATTACTCGTATAATTAAAACCTTAAAGCCTAAGAAATCAGCAGGCCTTGACTTAGTGTCAAACTTTATAATTAAAAAGCTTCCTCCAAGTTACATCGAGTGCTTAGCTAAATGCTTCAATACATGGTTAAACGGGTGTCGTTATCCAGATGACTGGAAAATTGCAAAAATCATTACTCTAAATAAGTTGAAATCGGGTATCCCAAAGTGTGAGCAAACTCGACCAATTTCCTTGTTAGCTACACATTCAAAGCTGTTTGAAAAAGTGCTCTTACTAAGAATTTCTGTGACCCGACTTTGTTTAGCAAATCATGGTGGTCTTGTTAGACCAAAGGCGGGTTTTACAGAAGATGGTTGAGCTCATGAAAGCTAAATGGTCCTTCACTTTTTGAGCATGGCAGCTAATATTCCGACGTTTGCTCTATATGTTGATTACCAAAAGGCTTATGATCGTGTATGGCATGCCGCTCTCCTTTGTAAACTAGAAAGAATGGGTATGCCTTTCAACTTATTGAAAATGACGTGTAGTTGGTTAAAAGATAGAAAAGTTTACGTAGAATATGGTGAAATAACTTCGAAAATATTTAATATAAATATAGGACTTCCACAGGGTAGTAGTCTTAGTCCGTATTTATTTATAGTGTTTCACGCAGATCTGACAAATTATCCAGGAGCTCATTCATGTCATCTATTTGCAGATGATCTGTGCGTATTAATTAAACCTCCCATAATGAAATCATTAGACTCGATGATCGAATACCTAGAAAAAGAAGGTACACGAGTTTGTAATCAGTTTTTTTTGTACTCAAAAAAGTGGAAACAGCCGTTAAATGTTTCAAAAACTGTAGTACAATTATTTCACACACAAGTTAAAAGACCGGTCGTAAGCGTAACAATAAACGGTAACAAAATCGAGTTAGTCAAAGAATTCAAATACCTAGGATTTACTTGGACGGATAAACTTTCGTTAAAACCGACAGTCGATAAAACCATAGGAAATATTCAGAGATCGCTATGAAAACTGAAATGGATGAAGTCGAGTCGCAAAATGTCATGTAAAGCTCTTCGTCAATGTTTCTTCGCATACACCCTTCCGCATTTCGCGTGGCTATTCCCATTTTTCCCTCTCCTCCCAGAATCTCTACAACATATATTGGAACAAAAATTCCGTGTAGGACTTAGGTTGGTGCATCGCTGTCACTTCGTTTCTGCGCATAACCTGTTTAAAGTTACGTCTGAACAGCCCTTACAATTTTACGTTAAAAAATACATTCAACGTAGATTAAAAACCATGTTCATAACTGATCTGGGATCATCACTCTTCTATGAAGATATCTTTGGTTGGGATAATTTTTGTAAAAGAAAAAATGATCACCTTGGTCATTTTTTTCGCGCACGGCGTGTGCGACAATTGAAAGATAGACACGAATCGTTTCTTTTAAAGTGGTTGTCCTTTGTTGATGCGAATTAATATCACAGAAAAATGCATAAATGTAATGCTTTACTCAATTTTCTTTTTTTTTGTTGTTTTTTTATAGTCGTTTACTTTCGTCTCTGTTCTCTGTTCTCTCTTCCTTTACTTGGTGCTTTCTCTCTCGTTCGTTTATTTTAGTTTGTTCTTCCTTTTTGTAGTTGCTCGCTCTACTCACGTATCTCCGCTGTCGCTTATCATCGGTACTTCTCTCTCTTCTATTCATTCGTTTTATTCATTTATTTACTGTCTAAATACCCTTACAAGCAAAAATTGTTACTCAGCATAATATATTGAATGCACAACTTGTAACGCTCTGCTTTAATGATGCAGCTTCTCGCTTATACATCTATAGTTCTTTATTCTTTATGTAAGCACTTCCGAGTGTTACATCCAAGAGCATAATAAAAAAAAAGAAGATTTCTGATAGCAAGAATTTCTTCATGGTATACGAGACAAATACTTGTTTTTGACTGATATATACAAGTAGCGCGAATTGCAATAGCTGTGAATTCAAGATCTATTTGAGTGGATGACTTAATAATTACTCTTATGAAGTTTGATGATCGACATGATACTTTTATCATGCAACTAAGTCAGGCTTCAAAGCATGATGACAGCAAATTGAATTTACTTTATAAATTGAAAACTTTTCAAATTTATTTATTTCTCATGTTTTGAATAATGAATTGGAAATTTTTCTATCTTTATTTTCAGAGAGTTATTTTCATAGTTTATTAGTACTTGATATTTTGAACTTGGATTAGGATACTTTACGCTCAATTGTAGATAAATATTAATTGCAGAGTTCGTTACTGTTATCAAATACACAGATGTAAAAACATTTGATTCTTCAACGGAGCTATATCATTAGACAGATTAACAAGAAATTTTACGTAGTACTTTCTTGGCGTCTATCAAGTTGTCTTTGTATACTTATGGAGGATTATTTGGTATTTTTCTCTCTCATAATAGATTGCAAGTATACATTTTTACAACTTTGAATGCTCGAAATCGCTCTCAGTAAATTCGTTTTTAGTTTTTTTATTCAGTCTATCTTTAATTCTGCTTCTTTTATTAAAAAAACACGCATCAATCAATCATCCAATGCATCAATAGCAGTTTCTTGAATTACAATTTATTTCAACTTTGCTATTGGAGTGTTACCTTGCAATAATCTATTTTTTACCATAAAGTCTGAAAGATTTATTACTTCGATTCGGTGAATTTCTACCCAACTTCACTGAGCAGCTTATTGAAAAAGAAATGAAGCTATCATCGAACAGTTTAAGTATACTATAGAATGCCAAATTATTACTATATTTTAGAATAAAACATAATATCACTAGTTTTTCTACAACAACAATTTGAAAATTATTTTTGATCAATCGGAGGAAATAATTCAATGGAAAAAAACATAGTTGATTTATTAAATTGCTATCATTAATTATTTGGTAACTTGTTTCAATTGTAGTAGAGGATCAGTTTTCAATATACTTGGTAAAACATACATCTCTAGTCTTACTGGTTCCGATAAGTATGGCATTGTTCAGATTATGTTTCGGTATATTTATCAAAATTTTATGCTCTTCAGAATCTGTATATTCAATGTCAGATGAGTCTCTGATTAATTGCTATTTTGGTTTTGGATCTTCGAAATTTTTCATGTGATTAAATGACTCCATCGTAATATGCTGAAGACATTTAACGAAGATTTATTGAATTAAATAAATATGTTTTGCACATCTCTGTTAAGCTAAAACGAATAATTTACATTACACAACAATAACTTGTTCAAAAATTGTAGAAAATAAATAGTCCGATGTTAAATTAATACTGATAATCATATGCAAATTGATCGAAACAATTTCAACCGTTTTAAAAAGGTTAGTATCATCTAGAGGAATTCATGAAAATAATTGATTAAATATTCAAATAGAACCATGTGTATCAATTTGCTGAATTAAAAATAGAAAAAGATTATATTAAATATCTCTTTATATATACAAAATGGTTTCTTATGCAAAATATCGCATAACACAATTGTGTAATTGCTGTGCAAATTATTAGAGAAGTAAATTTACAATAATCTTAAACTTGTATTTAAATACAATTCTTTAGAATATATAAATATGGCTAATTATAAAATAAGTTCCATTCGATGATAATTATAAAAACTTTTCTGCTTGATTTATTCGATAAAATCTGTTGAGATCAGATCGTTGATTACTCGATTTTTACTCTTTTAATATGTATAGATTCTATGAACTTATTATATCATTCTCATTATAATCTTAAACTCGATTAATCTGTTTTAAAAAATTCATCTTTTCCTATCTAACAATTGGTCGATAAAATCCGAGGGTTTTTACCACATCTTCGAATCGATCATTTTTATATTGATAAAAGTTTTGTTTAGGATGTAGAATGATTCATCTCTCTACGGAAATATTTTTTCTTCGAAAAGTTTAGTCTATTTTCTTCTTTCGTTTTTTTTTTTTTTTTATTACGCAGAATAACTGTGACCAGAGGGGTCCTAACAGTACAAGAGATAAAGAGAAAGAGACAAAGAAAAAATAAATAAATAGGTGAATGGTAGATAAACCATCGATAACAAAAAGAAAAAACCAGAGAAAGGTGAACGAACAAGATAGGTACGAGAAATTAAACAATAAAGAGCGATGATAACGCGCCACCAGACCTACACATGAATAAACATAAAACGATGACCAGAAGAAGATAAAAAATAAGAACATAACAATAAAGAAACAAACAATAAGACCAAAAAACAACAAGAAATTGGTAACAATAATAAAAAAAAAGAAGACGTTGAGATTATCATTCACATGCGTGGATTAGGAACTACTTAATGACCTTAAGAGAAGAATGTTTCTGGAAATTCTTGAAGTATTTGTATATCTTCCATCTCAAAATGAGGAATCGAAGGAGAATCGGGTAGTGACTGAAGCCAGGTTGCAACTTTTTCTAAAAACGATATGTGTTCAACGAATCTCCTGGATCTTCTGATCCATTTAATGGGAAAATCACCCTGTAGCCAAGCCTTTCGAAACTCGTTTAAGTTAGCTTTCTCCAGGATGAGTTCCCCGTCAATAGAGTCGGCCAGAGCTACCAAATACTTATTCCAGTAGGCAAGACACCGGTCTTCTAACGATTTCTCATCCATAGCATAAGCGAAAAAGTTTATATCCCACTGCAAACAGGACATCACATTACGGAGACACGTATAATAAAAATGTGAAAGTTCATTTCTTTGATTATCAGAAAACAGTGGGAAGAGAACATAGATCCAGGTGAACAAAGGAAGCACGTACGAAGAAAAAAGAGCACGCTTAAGCTGGGGTGAAGAACACCCAAATAGTTTAAACGATCTAATTAAAGCGACGCGTTGTCTAACCTTTGTCATCGTTTTTTTAAGCATTGTGCCCCAGCCCATTTTCGGTGTAACCCAGTAACCAAGATATTTGAACTCATTAACCCAGCTAATCTTTTCCTCATTATTCGAGTCAAAATTAATATCGAATTTAGGTAAACCTATTGCTCTCGCACTGAAAAGCGCCACTGTCTTAGTAAAATTTATAGGTTGAACTGACAGACAGGCGTAATATTCCAGCTGGTCAAGAAACAATTTGATACGCTTTTCCAGATCGAGGCATTGATCTGTATAACTTAGACCTATTTGACCAGAAACAATTGCTGCTAGATCATCCGCAAAAAAGTGACTGGTGCATCCTGACAAAAATTGGCCCATATCACAATGAAAGGCTATGAAAAGACACGGTGTTAAAATACCACCCTGAGGGCCTCCTTTTCCAATATTAAACCACCGTGACCTATTACCATTAACTTCAATGAAAGCACGTCTGTTACAAAGCCAAGCTTCTATCCAATTCAGGTACGCAAGGGGAACTCCTAATCTACGTAGCTTGCCAATGCATCCGGTGTACCATAATTGGTCAAATGCTGATCGAAAATCTATAAGTATGGTACATACGGGTGCACTATTCGCCATTAAGCTATACACGTCTTCTAAAAATAATATTACACGTGTTTGTAATCTAAAATTATCGCGAAACCCGGATTGGTTATCCGGTAGAAGTCCTCTCCTATAAAGAACATCTTGGAATCGTGTGAGAAAAAGTTTTTCTCCTACTTTTTGGAAGACATCAAGCAGAGATATGGGTCTGGTCGCAGAAGGAGAACATATTGACTCTTTTTTTGCTAACAAAATTATGCGAGTATCTTTCCAAGCTCTAGGGAGAATCGAGCTTTGGAAGGAACAATTATAAAGATTCAAGAGAAAAGTCCAATTAGACGACGATAAGAAATTAAACATAAAATTCGAAATTCCATGCGCATCTACAGATTTCTTTTTTCTTTTCATATGAACAACTTCAAGTAATTCATCAAGGGATACATCAGGAATAGGTTCGTCAGTGTTGTCAAAATTAGTTAAAGGAGTGTCGGTATAAGGATGAGGTCTTACAACTTCTTGTTCTTTAAAGAAGTCTTCATAGAAATTAGCAGCAACTTCACACATTGACTCATGGTCTTTAATAATGTCTCCTGCTGGATCAATCAGGGCATGAAGTGAGGAGGAGGAAGGTTTGAGGAAACGTTTGGTTCTAGACCAAAACGTCGCAGATATAGGTGCTGAGGTATTACGACAACGCAACATAGTAGAGAGTTGGTTGGAAAAGAAAAAACTCAACTTATTTTTTGCGATTTTTCTTAACCTTCGAACTTCATTTTTTAAGAAAGAACTTTTTGTTCTTAACTGTCGAAATGATAAAGCTCTCACGTACGATATAAATGCTCTAAGTTCAGCAGGAATCGCTACTCGGTATTTATTCAAAGGAAAAGTCACCGTACAACGAGCCGACAGGAGGAATAAAAATTTTACATAATCTGCATATGTATCATCAATACTTTTACTGTCCCAACTCTTCTCCCAGAATGAGGATGTGTACTCCGAAAAAAGTGAAAAAACTTTCCAATGGACATTTTTGTCTGTTAGATTCTGCTTAATAGATACTGGAATCGAGGAGAGAATAGGAAGATGATCACTTGTAGTTCTACCTTTATATGTTTGAACATTAATGTTTACACCTCGAGCTAATGCATAATCAATAACTCTATCAGAACGTAATGAGGTAGGTGTATCAGGTGTGAATGGAGCTAAGGAATTCATATCCGCCCAATGTAGCAACTTTTCTGATTTATTACTATCTTGAAAAACATCGACGTTAAAATCTCCAAATATAACACATTTACTTGTAATGAGGGGGGAAATCTCCTCCCACGACCAAGATCTGCTGTCTGAAGCATAGACACCAATAATACGAAGTGATTCATCTGTTTTAACATCAATGGCGCAAACATTTGGTAGCTTAGAGTCGACTTTAGTGACTTGAATACCCATTCTGACAAGGATAAGGACCCCGCCATTACGATTTTCCCCCTTCTGATAGAACATGACGAAATTCGAAAAGGCTTTTTGGCAGAGAGAAGAATCCATTGAACCGGTTTCTAGCAGGATGAGGATATCTGTTTTCAAAGACGTCGTAAGAAGTAAAACCTCCTGCCATCTTAAATCGAATCCACGCACGTTGAATGAAAGAACTTGTAAAGAAGAAAGAGTAGAAACATTAACACTGGGCACATAATTTTGCCATTTAGAAAAACAAGTAGGTAATAGAGGAGAACCCTCCCATTCCAAAAGAATATTATATAAAAGAGAAAAATCAAAATGAGAAAGACACTCTCTAGCTCTGAGCAAAAAACATTCTCTCTTGTTATGATTAGAAGAAGAAACACAAGAAAAAAAGGAAACGCAAGTGGTGATAAAGACATTAGTTCAAGCAATGTTTACCTTCTCTTGTTTTCTTCAATTGTACTAGATACCGTTCAAGTTTGCACTTTAAATCAGCATCGAGTGTGTTTCCTTTTTTATCTTGATTTTGAGCAGCAATAAGTCCAAACAGATCTTCGAACATAGGAATTAATAATTTCTTGAACAAATTTTCATGTTTTTCAATGAATAAATTGTGTTGTATGAGATCAGCGTTTAATTCTTGTTCACGTTTAGTTAAGACATCAATTTGTTGAGTACTTCGTACATTATGATTGGCACTTTCCACCATAAAATGTTCAAATTTTTCTTGTTTAGCAGCTACATTTGATAGCTGTTGACTAACTTGAGCAATTTTACCAATTAAATCATCTAATTTAGATAATACAGGACCATTAAATGATGCGTGAGGTACAGGTAGTGGAGGAAAATTCGACGGATCATAAACGTAATTATTAACATCATTAATAGTTGTTGATGATAAAGTAGAGCGATTGTTTGTATTAAGTAATTTTTTGGTTAGTTCAGCTCTATATGATTTAATAACTGGACATTTAATCGAGTTTGAAGGATGATCACCATTGCAGTGTTTACATTTTGGTTCTGCTGTACAACGATGAGATTTAATATCAGGAAATGCTTGTGAACAATTTTTACAAGTTTCAAGTTGTTCTGTACATTGTTTACGGAAATGACCAATACCACTACACTTTGAGCATACAAGAACGTTGACTGGAGCAAGAAATTCGGTAATTTCATAAGAAATGTAATTTACTGTTAATTTTTTTGTATCAAGTAACTTTTGACGAGCTGTTGGTGATGTAAGTTCAAGTTTAACCATATGGATGTCATTACCAAACTTGTTTTTCATTCGAATAACATTTTTAACCTCAGGAACAAGTGATTTAACTTCATTATTAAGTTCAATGAAATCAATACGAACATTGACATTCTTCATAATGAGTGATAGTTGTGGTGGAATAGTTGGCCAGGAAGGAAACAAATAATTTTCACCAGCAATACTTAATGGCCAGATATTTTTATCATATAACGAGGCAAAAGAACCCGAATCTTTTAAATACAGAAGAATATCTATATCATTATTAGTACAGTTTACATTAGATGAACGACAATTAAGAATATTAATTTCAATTTGATGATTTATTTTAAAATGGTTTACCATCTCCTCTTTAAATATTTTTAAAGATACCTTATTCGAATTAAAACGTGTAATAAATGGTGGAAACGGAAATCGTGATGTGGCATAACGAGTCGCAGCTGTTGTTATATTTTGATGAACTTGTGTATCATGTTGAACAATATTATTATTAGCATTTATATTTGTAGTTGAACGTGTAACAGTAGAACGAACTGGATTGGCCAACGTACTATTTGTTTTACCAGGACTGTTATGATGTTGATGTTGTTGGCGATTATGTATAACAACTTGTTTTTTCTTTTTTTGATGTGAAATTATTTGAAAATCATCCTCATCAGGATCATTTGAAGGAGAACCACGTTTGCTGCGAGCTGGAGAGTTTAATGGAATAATATCTGTAGTAGTTGTTTGTGCATGGTGTAGATGATGACGATCATTTGTTCTTTTAACAAAGCGTATGTTTGTATGTGAGTCATCATGTACAATAGAACAAGGACATTGATGACTAAGACAATTTGGTAATGGTCGATCTAATAATTTATCAATAGAGTAACTATTTTGTTGATTTTTAGAATGAACCATATTTGTATTTGAGTGATAAATAGTCTTCTAACGACTAAATTATCGATAATTAGTTAATTTTAAATAACGCACGCAGTTCGCGTGATTATTCAAAAAAAACAAAAAAAAAATACGATTATATGTATATATAAGAATATGGTGACGAGAAAAGAAAAGCACGTCCGATCAGTATGTGGATATTTGACGAGTGATTTATTTGATTTTTGTTTATCAGTGTTCTTTCGTTTGTTTTAATATATATATATATATGTTTCAAAACAGAAGAAGTATACAACAACACATGAAAAATACTATTTTCAACATGTATAACGTTCTAAGATCAGACAATAATGACGTCCATCTATTCATATGTATTCTTTTCATTATTATAAAATATTTTTCTCCTTGACGAAGAAATTTTCCTTAGTCTCAAAGAATTTTCTAAAATGAATCATCCATCCGCTATACTAAAACATTTTTCAGTCATTGTTGCACTTATCCATCACTACAGCTAATATATATTTGTTCATCTAGATAGCTAGATGTGACGAGTTCTTGTATCTTTCTCTAACATTATTTCTATTGATAAATATTGTTTTTGTATCACTAAACTGATTTTCCATGATTCTTTTTATTTTTCAAACTTTCTGATGCATATAGAAAGTAATAGCATCGTGAATTACTTCGAGATATTACGACTACGGTATTTCTTGATAACGCTTCATGTTATAATATAGGAAAGTGAAGCTATTACGACTTAAATTTATATCAGTACCTTGTCGGAAAGATGATAGAACATGGGTAAAATGATTTTCATAATGGGAAAAATGATTTCAGTGCATAAATTCTAAGGAAAATGCTTTATATTACAGTGATGAAAGTATTGATATAATCGCTCTAGTTTAATGCAAGATAACAACAGAAGAATCGAATCAATAAGTGGTGCATTGGCTAACAGGAAAAGCAATTTCAAACGATACATTCATTCTGTTGAATGGTAGCAGAGTTGGATGTATATTTCATATATAAGCGCTTGAATATAAATACACACATATATGTATGTAGTCGGTTGTCTTGTATATGGAGAGCGGAAAGAAAATTCATTTTTGACCTGAGCGACATTTTTCCGCTTGAAAAGAGCATTTATCTCACCGATCGATTCATCGCCCACTACTGTATTAAAAAGGTGTCATTTTAATACAACTATCCCATATGATTTTACTTCCTATCAAGACATAGATGAAGCCAGAAAAAATACATCATTAACAAGTATATGATGACGGAAAGCGTTTTTTTCCATTTAATTAAAATAAATTATTTTATTATTTTATATTTTTGTTTAATGCAATTATAAATATCGCTACATTTGAGATTAAACCAATACCATATATTAAATCTCTGTGACTGATTTCGATACTTTGTTAAATAAAATAGTATAGCTATAAGAGTAGCTTAATATCTTTCCAGAAAATTACAAAATAAAAATATCAATCTAATGCTGAGAAAAATCCAACTTTTTTCTTGCAGTGATGTTCATACATTAATGCCTGATTGAAAATGATCGAAAACAATATTACTCAAATTAAAATGCTCAATGAAAGAATACTTGAATACCATTTCTTGTTCCATTTCTTGATAATTTATTTTTTAATGGTGCTAATAAAGTTAATTGATGGAGAAATTTATCAAATCGTACAAAAAATACTTGAAAATATGAACTTGTTCAAAACAAAATGATGTAAATATTGTTTCTCATGTTATTCTAAAATATAATTTAAGAACTTTTTTTAAAATGTGAATCAGATGGAGCAACTTCAATTGATCTTGTAAGATTAAATCAACATTGGCAAAT